>PVIU01004711.1:0-122813 GCA_004026605.1 Ondatra zibethicus
AAAATTCAATCTTGCAAATTAAAAGTCCAAAAATGTGTGATTCCGAAGGAATTGCATTCTAAATGATAGCAATGGTAACACCATCCCAGATGCCTTAGTCTGGGTGTCCCAGGGAGTAAAGACTGAAGCAAAAGCTTTCATGAAGGTGTTTGGCTGGGCAAACAATCCCCCAAAGGAATAAGGTAGTGGAGCAGTGGCTCTCAACCTTCCTAATGCTGTGGCCCTTTAATACAGTTCCTCCTGCTGTGGTGACCCCCAGCCATAAAAACATTATCTTGTTGCTACTGTAATTTTTTACTGTTATGAATTGCAATGTGAATATCTGATATGTGACCCCTATGGGGTCACGACTCACACGCTGAGAACGGCCATAGTAGAGGAACAGAAATGGAGAAGCAGGGAGGGAAAGCACAGAAAGCATTACAGAAGTGAGGATTACTGCCTGGGTGGGGTACTCAAGGCCACTCCCCCTTCTCAGGAATTCAGTGAGGCCTGCTTCTTAAACCGCCCTCTCCAGGGGGAAAAGAAATGATTTCATTTGACTATTCCTGTCCCCCAATGGGTAAAAGAACCCATCACCCTGACAAGACTCTTCATAACTGCCGACTTGCTCCTGCTTGTCTAGAACCTTCCAAGCAGGGACCATAGTGAGAGAACCTCAGAGCAGGAAGAGCAATGGGAAGGGAGAAGTGGAGGATGAGAGCCCCTGATTAGGCGCTGTCCAGAAGCACCTGTGTAGTTCATCGCCAAGGAACTGGTTGCTGTTGTGGCTGGAGGAGGAGAGAGGCAGAGGGCATCTTCAAGTGATACTCAGGAGGTAGCCAGCAGAAGCCCAACAATCCCGAAAACCAAGGGTACCCTCTTCACTCTCTTGTGCTAGATTCCCACCTAGGTGACTGCTGATGCCTGGGAAGGGTCATGGGTTTTTTGACCCTGTCATTTGCTTTCTTTTTGCTTTTGTTTCTTTGCTTTGGTTTTGTTTTTGTTTTTGAGAGGGTAGAATTTTTTTCAGAATGCTGAACCAATCCAGCTTCTTCTCAACTTTTACATCCTTCACTTTTAAAGAACCTAAAAGACTCTCAGGAACAAGCAAGGTCATCATTTGCCAATGCTGCCAAATTTTAAAAAAGAATCAGTTCTCAAGAGTGGCTCCCAACACCTAGTATGACACACGCCCATGTCATTACAAAGGAGGGAGTGAGGAACAGAAGGCGGAAGGAATGGGCACTCAGGGGAGACAAATGGAAGAAAGAAAGACCTTCAGGACACTGACAGACGGAAGAATACAAAGAGACTACAATGACATTGGTGTCTGCTTTGTCAGGCTGTCTCTAATACCACGCCAATTTTCCAAGTAGCCACGAATGGGTGAATGGATAAACTATATGGGAAACAAACAATTGAAAGCTATTTAGACTTAAAGAGAAATCAAATTCTGATACATATTATAGTATGGATGGGCCTTGAGGACATTATCCTAACTGAATGACCAAATTTATGTGAAGCATCATGAACAGTTGGATCTACAGACACAGAAGGCAGAACGGTGGCTGCCAGGGGCCAGTGGGGCGAGAGGTCATAGTTGAACATGCCCACAGTTTCAGCTGAGGGAGATGGTAAGGCTCTGAAGACAAGCTATGGTGGCTGCACACCACAGTCAGTGTGCTTGATGACACCGAAACGTGACTTAGAAAGGATAAATGCAATCACTATAATTATGTTGTATGTATTTGAGCACAGCAAAAAACACACAAAATTCTACACAGAGTCAACCAGGAGACAGCTCCTAAAGAGGTTGATTTTAGCCCTCCGCACTTGCTTTCTGCTGCTTTCAAAGCTCAGAGGCCTGTAGCCCAATCCCTGAGGGCCCCGGGCATGGAGTACTTCTCTGCCAGCATGCAGGTTCCACATTCTCATCTCCTGAGCCACACCTAAACCCATGTTTCTGTCACTCAGGGGCGGAAGAGGATCTGGGCTCTGCCTCACATTCGTCACCACCACAATCTTTCACAAGCAGGAATTCTGAGTCTCAGGCCTCAGCGCCTGTTGCAACTGCCTTTGCTATGCAATTGCTTGGTGCTCTAAAAACTGCTTCCTGAGGAAGGCCGTTTCTGAGACCTCCCATTTCCGCCAAGCCAGCCCGTGACCCACAGTAGGCAACCCAGACATGAGCATTGCTGAGCATTTAAAGTCAGATCTTCAGTACTTATGTTTTCTGCCAGAAGTCAAACAGGTCCCCTCATATTTAATTTTCTGCACTGATCCTACATTCACTCTGAAAGACTCAGAGGCGCTCTGTTCCCTTCTACTTCAGAGCCACCTCTGCGAAGGAAACACCATGGCTCACTTCTTCTCTTTCCTGTACCAGATAATTGCTTTTCTAATGTTATAAAGTAGTCCTCAATATTCTATACCTCCTATATGAGGGAGAATTGCAAATTTACGAGTATGTCCTCATACATAATCATTATTCAGGCAAATTTTGTCAGCCTTCGCTTCCAGCATTAGGGGATTCTAACCAAGAGGTCACTCCCAGGAGGCCACCTCTAGCCAGGCTTAAGCTGCCTCAAGACTTCACTTACACCTGTGTTCATAAATGCAAACTGTTCTTCTAGCCTAGGTTTCTTGGTCTACTACCACTACTACTACTGCTTTCCTAAGGACCAATCAAGTCGCTCTTGTTTCTCCTTGATTTCCTGAGAAAGCATGACCTTTCAAATCTGGGTGTTGCAAGCACACCCTTTGAAGCAACCGTCTTAATGTTAGGTTTGCAATGATCACGCTGACTCATTTGTCTCTTCTCAAGAATGTTCCACGGGATTCTTTTCTTTTCCTTTTTCTCTTTTTTCTTTTTTGAGACAGGGTCTCACTATAGAAACTGGCCTTGAAGTCCCAGAGATATGCTTGTCTCTACCTCCCAAGTTCTGGCATTAAAGGTGTATGCCAGAACATCCAGACATACAATTCTTAAGTAAGAATAACTCCACATTTCTGCCTAATTACCAATAAAACCTAAAGTTGCTCTCTAGGTGAAGTTATAGGGCCATGATCTAACATGCAGACTCACATCATTAAAAAGCCACAGCAAATACAACTCATCTTCACTGGCAAAGCTACAGTTCAGGAGCTGATGGCCAGAGCATTTATAATTAGCAAACCCCGTGCAAATAAAAGCTGTGGTTCACTATGGAGGAACTTGCGCTAGAGTTAGAAATACCTCTGTACTATGCATAGTTCAGCTTTTTCCGGTCCTCCTCTCTGAGACCCGCTCATACAGAAAGATGCTTCTTTGGCTGCTTTTTGTTGGGGAGGTTAGCTCTAAGACAGGTGGTCTATCACAATCTCATCCATAAACAAATGACGTAAGAGTCCTTCCTCCAGGGCCTTCCTTTGCCCCAGAATGAAATTAACTATGTGTGCTAAAGCTAATTTATCACTTCCTTCATCGGCCTGCTTTTCATAATTTAAAGGAAGGACCTGACCTGACACAATAGCACACTTGAAATGTCACTTCTGCAGCTAACAGCCCTGGCCTGTAATCTACACCAACATACAACGAGAATGTCAAATCTCTTCTACCTTAAATGACTAAGAAGGCCCAATCTCTTTCTTTACCTCATCTGAAATGTCAGGACTAGAAATATTTTTTTTTAAATCCCAAATATCTAAGTTCCCCCCAAACCCAGCCTGAACCCTCTGGGTAACATCAGGTCATCCTGAACTAATTGTGGTAACATTCGTCACACACAGCTGTGCCTGGCAAAAATGACCATTTGCCCACAGCCTTGACTGCCGTCGGTTTCACCATCCCCCAGGTGTGATATTCCCTTTTCCTACTGAGTGAAAAATCTAGTGGGTAATAGGTACAAAAACAAAATGGGTCACAATGTGTTTTATTGATAAAAGCTAATAAGCACCATTAAATGGGCTTGAGGATGAAGCTTCCTCATCTCTACCCAGCCTAAACCCACCGTTGGACAACAAGCAAACAAACAAAAATAAAATCAGCATTACAGGCCTTGCACTTGAAGATAGGATCGATTCTGCTTAGTTGATGATACGGATGAGAGTGGACCAGAAAACCACCACCTCTACAGGCGAGCAGGTCTCAAAGGCAAGACCCCAAAGAAATCAAGCAACATATGCCCAAGAGTGTGCTAATACTCTAACAGAAGTTCTACATATGAAGATGAGGTGGGGGAAAGACCTCCTCTTAAACAGACCTCACTCAGAGCCCTGGTTCTGTGCTATGTTGTCAGTGCCTATTCAGCGACTGTGTGTGCCCAATGAGTCATGTCAAGTAGATTGAGCCAAAAAATGAATTCCACTCCTGAAAGAACAAAATGCAGTTCTGAGCTTGCAGACATTAAGAGTGTAATATAAGATAGCTTGTCCTTCTGGGACATGAAAACCCAACGAGCTGGAGATCTCAAGTGAAAGGAAATGTACCAGGCATAATCTAATATCTCAGGAATGCTCGTCTTCACCATGAAGACCTCCTGCTATGCTGTTCGACTCAAGATGGTTCTCTGGCCAGACTCCTGGATGGCTCAGGTTATATCATCATATGTCTTAGATGAAGAATGTTGGCTGAGATAAGAGATGACTGGATATTAAACTATGCTTTCTGCAAGTATCTGCCCTCTCTCCAGGCTTGTCTTCACTAACGTGAAAGATTATGGCCTAAAAAAAAAAAAGAAGAAGCAAGGTCCTATTTATAGAAAAGTATACTCTGATTTTTATAATACCCTTGTAAATAATGGATGCATATATAGTTTCAGAGAAGTCTGAAATTAGGCTTTTTAACAAATTAGACCTAAAATTCTTTTCCTTGTCTGAGTTTATTGGTAATAATAATAGTCCACAAATATTTAGTTAAGCACTCCCAAGTATTTATTAAGCATTAGCACTCAGCTCTATGTTGGTTCCCACGCATCATCAGTTGATAAAATGTAAGTGTCCCCTGCTATCATGAGGCCAGAAAAAAACAATTACCTGTAAGATGAGTTGTATAAAAGAAGAATTTCAAAGCTAGGAAATCAAAACAAAATGTCAAATCCTGAATCCAGAAAAACAAAAAAGAGGCTACAAATTCTGGGAAGGGAAAAACACCTAATATGGCTGCTGCAGAATTCAATAGGTCAATAAGAGATGTGACTACAGAGGCAGAAGGACGGGGCCAGACCCCAGGAGGTGGCACTTAGGGATTCTGGACTTCTCCCTCAGAGCACAACTAAGCTTCCCTGTAGTTAAGAAAGGATCCATCACATTGGTGTTGGGGGAGGGTTTTTTCATATTTTAAGGTTACTGATGATGCATTGGAGAGAATGGGTTGTCATAAAGTCTAACATACAGGGGGAGAATAAGTAGGAGGCAATGATCCAAGAGAAAGCTGTATAGTGCAGGAGAAATAGGCAGATTATGAAGGCTGAGCACTGTGAATTCCATGTGCCAAGCAAGCGCTTGATGGGTAAGCTGTCTAATTGTACCCCATTTTACAGATGAGAAAAACTAGAATCTGAGAGGCTAGCCAATTCAGCAAATGGGTAGCTAAAACTGAAATCAAATCAAAATGACACCAAGAACATTTTTAAACCAAGACTTGGGAAATTTGCCCTTTCCAATCCATTGAGACTGTTTTCGTTGGCTTTTATTCTTCTATTAACTATCTGACAGTGTGTTGACAAAAGCTGTGAAAACATTAGTCTCTGACCTAGAAATTTCACCTTGGACAATAAAGCTGAAGAAAATAAGCCAAGGCAAGAAATAATCTGTACCGGGACATGATGAGTCATGCTGCCTACTAGAGAAAACTGGAAGTCGCCTGAGGGGCTGGTTCCAAATGCGGGAAGCATATTAACAAGGTTGCGGTTCTCAGACCACTCCGCTGTCACTTCCTATGCAGCTCTGAGGAAACTGCTGAGGGAGAGAGAGGAGGAGCCTTCTCTGTATCACATGCTTACCAGCAGTAAAGCCAAACACTGAACACAGGAGTTAGGTCTTTGCTGTACTCTAATGGGCCGCTCTCCCCTGGTTATCATGGAGAAATGGAAGTTTGGAGAAACCTGAGTACAGTGAGGTTCAGGAGTCACTGATCTTGTGGGTGACCCAGCCAGCATGTAAATGCCCCTCTTCCAACTGCAGAGAGAGGGCAGCTATACAATGGCTGCCACATATAAAATTAACAGCCAATAAATCAACAGATAAAAATGTCAGTCAAATCATTTTAAAACTACAATATTTCAACTCTTAGACTCAAAAAAGTCTAAGTGAGACAGCTGCTGGAGAAATATAAAATCAAAAACAAAGCAGAGAGTTTTTCCATAGAGCTCCAGAACAGCATTCAGAAGAAGAGTGGGAAGAGCCCTGGATCACATGATCAAATGATAGAATGGGACAGAGAGTAGGAAGAAGAATACATGATTGCCAAATGGCCCTGGTACCATGCTGGGTAACCTGCCCATCTGAGTTCATTTGTACCTAACAACAGTCTGCTATTAAGTCTCCACTTTATAGCAAGGAAAGGAAGACGCTGAGAGATTTAGGGATTGCACCACAGAGATTCACCTCGTTAGGTGTGACCTGAATCCGGATCTGCTGATGCTAAGGTTCACATTCTTTCACTAGAACATGACGACTCCTGGTGCAAGATTCTAGCAGAACACTATCTTTCTTGCCCTTCAGACCTAACCAATATCAGGGATAATTGAGTATTCACTCAGTAGCCACTTAGGGGAGTGCTCATTCTGCAGTGGGTACTGATCTAAGGATACAGGCTGTAAAACAAAGTCCCCAAGTTCATAGAACTCACACTTCAGAAGAAAATTTATGATGGTGCTAATACAGGTGAATATTCATGTTTTCGAGAATGTGGAACCCCTTGCTATTTGGCCTAAAACAGCAAACCCTCAGCCCTCTTAGGAACACCATGATTCCTGATGGCTGAGATTCCAAATAGCTGAGAGTTTGCTCATTTAGATCCTCTCTATGCCATCATGTTCATTGTCTAGTAATCTTTCAATGCTCTGCCATTTCTGCCAGGAGGCTCTGGGATCCAAAATTTGAGAACTTGAACTTCTACCCTTATTATGTCCCAAAATGAACAAAACTAAGTGTAGTAGGAGCCCGCTTGTTCGTTTTCAATAACCACACAGAAACTATTAATTAAATCACTGCTTGGCCTATTAGCTCTCACATCTTATTGGCTAGCTTTTACATCTTAATTTAACCCATTTCCAGTATTTTATATTTTACCATGAGGCTCGTGGCCTACCGGCAAGGTTCCAGCATGACTGTCTCCAGCAGCAGCTCCATGGCTTTTCTCTGACTCCGCATCCTTTCTCCCAGCATTCGGTTTAGTTTTGCCCACCTAACTCTGCTCTACCCTATCACAGGCCCAAAACAGCTTCTTTATTAACCAATGGTATTCACAGCATACAGAGTGAAATCCCACATCAATAAAGGAACAACAAAGAAGATATATTTTACCTAAGTAATTATTAACCAAAACACTTTCTACTCTGTGTGCGTGTAGTATTGGGGTGTTGCACACAGCCATTCCTGCTTATTCAGGGACCAGGAGTTGATGTCTAGGGTGTTTCTCTATCACTCTCAAACTTATTTTTGAGATATTCTCTCACTGACCCTGGAGCTCGCTCTTTTGGATAGGTTGATTGATCAGCAAGTCCCTATAAGCTACCTGTCTCTCTGTCTGCCCCCAACCCCAGCATTAGGGTTACATTCTGTCTGACTGTAGTAATGAGGCATGTGGGACCTTTGTTTTGTTTTGTCTGGTTTTAGTTTGTTTGGTTAGTTTAACCCCCAAAATAATTACACAGAAACTGTATTTATTTAATTACTGTCTGGTCCATTAGTTTTAGTTTTTATTGGCTAACTTTTACATTTTGATTAACCTATTTTTATTAATGTATATTGTTACTTGACTGTGGCTTACCGGTATGAGTTTAACCAGTGTCCATCTTGGGTAGGAGAATCATGGCGACTGTTACACTCTTCTCTTTTTAGTATTTTGTTGTGTCTATTATGCCCACCTAAGTGCTGTCCTATTAAAAGGCCAAGGCAGCCTCTTTATTTAACCAATGAAAGTAACAGAAATACAGAAGGACCTCCTACACCATCTAACCTTTACATGGGTCCCAGGGACGCAAATTCAGGTCATAATGCTTGCACAGGAAGCACTTTATCCACTGAATATTCTCCAGTCCTAGCTCTCCCCCCAAAGGCATTGTCTCAAGAAGAACAGTTTAGCCTCAAACTCACCAAGTAGCTGAAGGTGACCTTGAAATCCTAATCTCCCCACTCACCCCCACCCCACCTCAACTTTCCAGGTGCTGTGATTACAGGCACGCTCTACCACATCATCTGGCTTGTTTTCTAATCTTTACAAGCACATTTTTAAAACTATATAAGCATGATTTAAATCTTTCTTAGGACATTCCTATTCTGAGAAAAGGTAGGGACTGTGATTCAGAGAACCTGGGTCTGGGCTTTGCCAAACAAAGTGAACTTTATCAAATCTCTACACACACACACACACACACACACACACACACACACACACACACCAGAAGCCTGAGGCTGCTCATTATGCAAACCAACTGCTGGACTAGGATTCTCTCTAAAGGACTCCCAACCACACATTGTCTTTTCTGAGTACCTTGTGTACATGAAGACTGCTGTAGCCCCATAATACAACATTAATGATCCGGGGTCCTCAAGTCCACAATCCATAGTTTTGAATACTGCCAGCTTAACTTTTGGTTATCCCTCATCTGTGCTTTGATCTTCTGTCTATATACAATAGCATCCTTGTCCTTAAATAGGCTTAATGTAAATGAATGGGATGTATATCTGCAGAGTTTCTCAGTCCAAATACCAAACAACACATTATATGCATTACTGCAATTACTTTAGCGCTACCAACACTTCAATTATGTGCCATCTCCTCTATTTTATAAATATGAAAACTAAAGATCCAATCAGTTAAGCTGCCTGGTTCTTAAGCAGCAGAGCTATGACTCAAGGTCAGGTTATATCAAAGACAATGTAAGATCTACTAGAACCTTTTTTATTTTATTTTATTGTCTTTTTTATTTTGTTTTCATTTTTGTTTTTGATTTTCGAGGCAAGGTTTCTCTGTGTTATCTCTGGCTGTCCTGGAACTCATTCTGTAGATAAGGCTTGCCTTGAACTCACTGCCTGCCTCTGCCTCCCTGAGTACTGGGATTAAAGATGTGTGCCACAGCCACCCAGCTGTATTGTCTTGAAAGTGTATTAAAACACAGAGTTAATTAAAGGTCCTCCAGCTTGAAGTCGGAATTCAGGGCCTGTAAGATTGGCAGAAATGATGTGTAGCTTGATAAAGAGTCTAATAAATATATTTTATTTTTCCTCTACCAAGAGAATATTTTTATTACTATTTTCTGGATTCATTATGTTTTCATCAAGCTAATTATGTGTGAATCCTTGGAGGGTGGGGTTTTAGATAACAAAGATGAACAAGAATGTCAAAGGGCTCATTGTTAACTAGATAGGTAAGAAATTTACATTCTTTGTTGAAGTTGTTGAACCATTTATTAAACATGACAGGAGAAAAAATTAAATCCTTACCAAGCTAGACATGCAAGAATCCTGGTAAATTGTTTTTATCTTTCCCATTATTTTTCTCTTCACTGTGGTCATTAAACAGAACTATGTATTCAGAAGGCTTGAGAATTCAATAAGGATATAACCATCTGAGTTACCTCATGAGAAGAGCCCAGCTTCTCTATGGGGCTAACACTGATGTGAGCAGTAATGATGTCATGGTCTCTTCTTAAACCATCTCTGGAAGAACCACAGCTTGTGCCAGTGTTTAGGTGAGCTTCAGAGCTCAAGTTCAGCTTTGCCCTGGTAGAGGACAGTTGCTGTATTTTATTGAATCTCTCAGGGGAGTTTCTGGGAAAAATGCAGAGTGCCTCCAAATCCTCAGGCACCACGAATGATGTGAAGACGAACATCTCTTCTGTGTCTGACTGACTGAACACTTATTAGCTTTCCTTGGTTAACAAAGGCTTTATCATAATTTGAAAGCCAAATGCCAGAAAACCTGATATCTCCAGCTGAACCTACATCTTGGACTATCACTAAGTGACAAAGTTATTCTAGTGTCACCTCCCTATTAGACATTACATAGATGATTAAGAGAAAGCTAAATCCTAACATTACAGCCCCAGCCGTAAAATCACTGCAAAAACAGATGCTGTGATGTGCTTGGGAGAAGAAACAGTCAGCCTGGGTACCACTAGGACCTGGGAAACATGATTGGAGGTCTCCTGGCTCATTGACTGTACCCACTCAGTCACATCAGTGGGCTCTGGAGACCAGAAATCAGCAAAGTACACATCTAGCGCATAGTTTCCTATTTCTCATAGCACCTGGAACTCTCTGGAATTCTGATTTATTAACTGTCCCCTTCAAGACCAAAACTCATTCATAAGTGTCAGGAAGGAAGGAAGGAAGGAAGGAAGGAAGGAAGGAAGGAAGGAAGGAAGGAAGGAAGGAAGGAAGGAAGGAAGGACACTCAAAAGTAACTTGCAAAATTCAGAACAGTTGCTACTTCTCCTATCTAGTAATGGTCACCATGTGGAAAGTGGGATGGGACAGGCTGGGGACAAGTTAAGACTCATGAAGACAAGGGTGGTTATGATGATGACAGGCAGGGCCTCGGGCAGAATTGGGGACTCGGAGTATCAGGCATTTGGAAAGCTGGAGTTCCTGGTC
The DNA here is from genome assembly GCA_004026605.1 of Ondatra zibethicus. Taxonomy (NCBI): domain Eukaryota; kingdom Metazoa; phylum Chordata; class Mammalia; order Rodentia; family Cricetidae; genus Ondatra; species Ondatra zibethicus. The sequence continues at coordinate 10,783 of PVIU01004711.1, forward strand.
ACTGAGGATTTGGAAGCCGAGCTTTGTATTTGCCACACAGTTTGAGCTTTGAAACCCAGAGAAAAACACAAGTCTGTTGGAGACACTGTGAAGAAGCAGAGCAAAAAATAAAAACACAAAAAGTTATGTGTTAGCTAGGGCAGAAAGGTGAAAAGGCCATTTGTGGGTGCGCTCGGAAGTACCCAGCCAAGGCTAGGCCAAGGACTGATGGGGGGCATCCAGCAACCAAACAGCCAGTGAGGGATAATGAATGGCTCAGTTGATGAGAAAAAATGGAGGATGACAATTCTGAAGGTACCAGAGAGGGGAGGGCACTTGCGTTTGGCACCTTACTTTAGCCATCTACTGAGGAGTCTGGCTATGTACATCCCCTCGACTTTCCACTTGAATAGTGGCTGAAGCCACCGTCCACACACAAAAGACATCGGCTTTCATGTCTTCAATGCAAGTAGTTATTAAGGGCATTTCATCATTGCTCAGAATAACCGTCTCATTGGTATTGCTGAGGTCTGAGTGTCACAGTACACTGCTCTTTTCCCACTCAGCTTTCTTTCTCAAACTTTCTTCCTCTCTAGTAACCACTGTGTCTCCATCGCCTTCCTGGTCTTGCCTGGCTCACCCAGCTGCATGCATTGCTGCACTGGGCTTGTGCTATCCAACGATTTACTTCCTTTTTGCATTCTGTAAAAGTCTGACTCTTGGGTCAAATCTATTTTCTCCCTGCCGCCCAAAAGCAGAAACTTCAAGTGATTTACTCTCTGCTGTGTGTGCTCCACACATACAAAGTAACGGGCAAGGTCTATGGAAAGAAACACTGCATACTACCCTTCACGAAAAAGAAATCAATTTTGTGACATGAATGTCACACAAAACCGGGCAAAGCATTACCCATCCACCAAACAGTTATCAATCCACTCACACTAATTCAAATGGTACCCTTGCCCTGTTTGACAAGGGTGAGAACTCAGTCAAGTGCAGGAGACAAGAAACTAGAGCCAGGAACTGAATTTTACTTCCGTTTGATGCTTCAGGATCTACCACAGAGTCAAATAAGCAGCAGACAAATTGATAGTTTAATTAATCAACTCACAGCCACTGGTTACCATGAGGATGAAAGCCAAACAGAAAGCGGGTAGTACCAAAACTATCATTACCATAGACGTTTATTTTCAATACACTTCCAATGCAGAATCATACACTGTTATGTTCCACTTGCAGAGAATGCCTTGCTGTTGGCAACTACTTTCCCAGACATTTCCTCATGTAAATCACCAGATAGCCACAGAGTTTGGGAGCAGAAAATGGGAAATTTTGCTGAATTTGGAAGTAGGACAGTTGGACTCCAATCTTGTCTTCACCACTTCCTGTCCGTATGACCTTGAAAAAAAAGCCATTCAGTCTGGTGCGCATCTTAATTTCCTCCTCTGCAGAGCCGTGATAAGACCATCCTCTTCCTGCCATACAGACTTAGGAGTATGGGAAGGGATGGCAGAGGGGAAAGGAAACAATCGTGCTGACAACCTACTGTGCACCGAGCCCTTAATGCCTTGCTTAATTTTCACCTCAGTTCCTCAAAGGTGGGTTTCATTATTTCTTGCTCATTTCAAGGGGAAACTGGGATCCAAAAGTAAAGTAACTTTCCCAAGGTCATTCTTTGGAACTCAGCCACTTCTGCTTGAGCCCTGATCTTCACAGAAGCAGAATGTCTTCTAAGTGAGACCGCATCTACAGTTGCTGATACTGCTCTAAGTGCATAGGTGGAGACAAAGAGAAACCAGCACTGGCTAAGGTCACAGAGTATGCCAGAGACAAGGCTGGGACCAGAAGCCAGCTTTCCCATCCCTGACCTTTCGAAGCCCTTTCATTTAACCACGCTGCCCCCAGGATCTCAGGAAAAGACAAAAAGAGACGCGGGCTTATTTATTCAGGCCAGCTGTTCCAAGTCTATTTTCAGACGAGCACTTTTAAAATCATGGAAGGTTGGTATCAAGTGTATCATTAAATATTCCATATTAATTGACCCTTTAGAGAATCCCCATGTGAACAGCACATGCTGTTAGCTTCCTTTTATGGAAGCAGCTCAAAGGCCAACTGCACTTCTGCAACACATACTTTGAAAGGACTCCCAGACATCAGCGCAAACACAATTCTAATATATTGTTTCCCCAGGAATCAAAAGCAATGACATTTTGTTGATCCGTGGTTCTCTCCACTAAATGGCAAAGACCAAAAAAAGCCAAAATATAGATTAGATTAGCTATAATACTATGCAAAGTATGTCCTCATGAGCAGTAGGGGTGAGAGGGTCGGGAGAGGACTTAGAGAATGATATCATTCCACATAATAGCTAATAGTAGGTATATGAATTAATAAGTATAGCTACAACACAGAAGGGGGGACCATGCCATAGCATTCATTTGAAGAAGTGGTGCTCCTGGCTCCCAGGTAAATATAAGTAGCCTACCTATAGACACAGCATTAAAGCACATACCCAGGCGCAGCTGTCACAAAGCACAGTATTAACCTGCCCTCATCAATTTCCTTTGTTTTCCTATACGATTGCATTCTCTCTGCCCATCAAATACCTGCCAAAGGTCTGCCCCCACTTTGCTCTGAATAGTGAGATAAATAGCATCAAATCATCCAAATGCAGCATCTGATATCTTGAACCAACATGACAATTCAGTATCTGACAAGCACAGAGTGCCATTAACAACATCCGCAGGCCAATCAGAGAACACGCCCACAAAGCAGCATCACAGACAGCAACACAGTGGGGAAAAGAAGGCCCCCTCTTCATTGCATGCTCAGCTGTGCCAGTAGCCTTGGTGAGAGGACTCAACTCACTTTAGATGTCCTAATTCCAACCTTAACACCACTATGAACCACTTCTAAGCACACATTACTTAACCCGGCTTAGACTCGGCGTATATATCACTCTGCCTGCCTCTTTGAATGAGAAAATATGTGACAGGTGCTTCCTAAGTAAGACTCAGAAGCCTTGGGCAGACTTCTGCAGAAGTGGTGGTAATGATTATTGTAAAAAACGGTTAGCAACCAGTGTGCACTCTCAGCCAGTCACACAGACCTCGTTCATTCAGGCGGAATGCGTTTTGGTTAGGTCTATTTTAGAGAATACGGAAGCTCAAGAAACGGCAGGTTCCCATCACATTGAAAAGATCACTCAGTTGTAAAGTGGAGGGGCGATGTTATCTGCAGTGATCAGCAATGGCACTAAATGGACAGGTATCTGAGGTTTATAATGACATGCGTAGAGCTGAATATGTCTTATAAAATTCAGCCAGTTATCTTTGAAAGGACATCATTCTCAACCCAGCAATGAATTTATGCTTACTTATATGTGACTGTTAAGTGTGAGTCCCTGTGTCACCTTCCAAAGACACTTTATCAGTAAATTAATCTATGGCAGCCTCAAACAAGTCCCAGCATGGCAAGGAGATGAATAAGAAAAAAGCTGCCAAACAGGGCACATCACACTCCACCTGTGAGAGCCAGGTTGTTGCACTAAGCTATATATACTCTGCCACACCTTGGAAGGGAGTCAGGAAGACCTACTACAAAGGGACACCGGACCAAATCTTCAAGCAAATGAAGACAATCTCTGGAAACAGAAAATAGCATGAAAATTTGCACATTGACGTTTAAAAGCACAGCTCATCCACGAAAGCATAAACGAGTCAAGAGCACAGCAGAGGAAGACTTGAAAGATGGAAGAGGACCAGACCTTGCATCCTAGGTGCTTGCATGCTCTCTAAGGATTCTGAAGTTAATCCGAGGCCCATCAGGAACCACCAAACCGTTATAAGGAAGTTGAGTAACCACTTATCTGCCCCAGTGGTGCAGGTCAAAACCAGAGTGCTCCTCATGATACTCAAAGTTCATCAGCATATCATGGTGATTTTTACCTTGAAAGCATACCCTGAATCAAGTAAGGGAAGTAATAAGGATGTTTGCTAATGGAAAGACACAGGAGAAGAACTAAGGATGCAAGAGACTGGGCAAGAAAGACTCGGGGAGAAACTTATGCTTTTTTCCAGGAGGGCTGTTCACTCACTCATGGTACAAGAGAGAATGTACCACCTATGGTCACAGAGGCAGATATAAGAGCCAAAGAAAGCCTTCCTTTGATTTTGTCTATTCTCTCTGTAGAAAAGGAAGCTGGGGCATCAGTTTAAAGGAAGGATGGAGGAGAAGGAAGTGATGGAAGATACATGAACGGAAAGAAAACGTACTAAGGAAGGAGTCGCCTTGGACAGTGAGAAAATAAATGACTAGAACAGTTCTCAAACTCCTCTCCACTCCTTAAGAAACTATGAAATCCACTAACAGCTGTGTTTGTGGGCCATACCTATCAATGCTTGACATACTCAAAATCAAAACCGAGAGATCTTTATACACACGTACATAGTCCACTATTAGTCATAGCAATGGCATCAGTAATAATGAGCAACTTCAGAAAGCTCCAGGGTAGATGTGTGAAAAAAATGAGAATTTAAGCAAAAGATGCTGTGTTAATATTATAAAAGAGACTGGGCCCTAAGGAATGCATCAAAAGCCTCTCTGCAAGTGCCTGGAGTTCCCAGGCTTTGAGAACACCTTGTCTAGGTAAACAGAAATGGCATGATAGGGTAGATCTCAGCACTCACTGGAGGTTTAGGGACCATGCCCTTCAAATGAGAAGAGTCCCTGTGGTATGGTTTTCCTCCATCACCTTTTCGCAACTCAATTGTAGGCAGGAAATAAGTAACATTCTGGACCTACTCAGGGTTCTGTTTATCCTAAGGAGCAAGATAAATAAGCGAAGCCAAGGAAGTACTCGAGAGGGTTCTGGAAAGTGAGCTGTGCAGGAAGGAGACAAAGCCATGGCAGCAGTGAAGAGGCGGGAGAGGAGAAGAGTTCAAAAGATCACTGGATCTTAGGTATTAGCAGAATAAGCCAGAAAAAAGAGGGGACTGACACAGCGGGATGCTTGAAACTGAGACACCAGAGGGTAACTGGTAAGTACCAGTTCAACACCCTGAGCTGATCTCTTCCGGCCACCCAAGTGTGAAACGTCAGACCACTCTGTCCATATTCAGAGGTTCCTCAAAGCCTGTCTACTGCATGCCTTAACTACTTCTCTAAGCTTCTATATTCCTCTCCAGCCTTCCACTCACCCTTTGTTCTGACCTCGCCCTCTCTTCATCCAGCTCCCTCCACACTTTGGTCCATGCCCAATATTGCCACAGCAAATCCATCCTGACAATTGTCAGTTGTCTAGCATGTCCACACCACTCCAGCAGCAACTGTCACAATGGAGGCAGACGTGAGCTGCCCATGTGAATCAAGGTTCCATAGTGATAAATTAACAGCATGGATGCCACGAGACAATCAAGGGAAGAGACGAGGACATGAATACAACGAAGGTGGGAAACGCAAATGTGTGAATGTTTAGATAAAAAGCAGCTAGTAAAGGAGACAGCAGGAACAAGAGTCACAAGAAGCGTAAGACAGCAGTGTGGGATGGGAAGAGAACAGTTCACTAGGAAGGCTGTGGTCTGTGGTGCCGACTGCCACGGAATTTATGGAAAGTGATTAAAAGAGGGAAGATCCAAGAATTCACAGACTGGATAAATCTAATTTACATGATAATCTCTCCCGCTGCAAAGGAAAGAAGGAAGGAAAAAGGACTATCCTTCACAGATGAAGCTTTAGGAAACCCTCATTAAGTCACCAACTAGGCCACCAGAAGAAATGTTTAAAATATGGTAGCTGTGCTGCACAAAAGGCCATGATCAGCATGGGCTTTTACACAGGTAGATGATTGAAAAGAACAATTTAACAAATAAAAGGGTAGCTGACTTCTGGGGAGATGAAAAAACTCATTATTCTGAGTGAACTAGAAATGTAACCAAGACACCACTCTTTTTGGACAACGAGAGCTTTTTGTCCCTCCATTTTCTTTAATCCACTTGATGCTGGAGACAGAAAGGCAGACATGTAAAACACACAGCAATGCCTGAAATGATACAATTATAGGGTTTTTAAGTATATGGCTATGCACAATAGAAATAAGGTTCTCTTTATATAGCTCTTAAAAAAAACAGTACATGAAAATGAAACTAGGTGTTAGCAGATTAGACGGTAACCCTGCGTATGACAGTCAGTCATTGTTTTTACAAATGCCACATCACTAATTCTCTGCTTACAGGACAGTACTATGCAAAAAATGTGGAAAGTAGTAACTCTTGAGTTGAAACGATATTCAAAAGAAAACCTTAGGAATCTTTATAATTTATAATATTGATGTTTGCTCACAGGCAAATATGTTTTCACATATATGCATTTTAATATACAGGAATGCTACAACATACATTTGGCATAACTTTCTGCAGTTTGCTTTTTGCTTTTGAGACACAGTTTCATATCGTCATAGCTGGCCTTGAACTCCTGATCTTCTTGCTTTCAGTTCCCAAATGTTGGGATTACAGATATAAACCAAGACTCTTGGCTTAAATTCTGTATGAATCCAAAATTGTTTTTGAATAGATATGAAATAAAAATTGCATGTACTAGACAATAACATTCTTTTTAACCTTTTCCCCTACTAGCCACTACCTTAATTCTCTACTCTCTTATTAACAAAATTACTCTCAAAGAAATGTCTACCCTGGCTATCCTGTCCGCTCCTAATTTCTCTGCTCCTCCATTATGGTGTTTGCTTCCAGACTATCAAATTTCTCTTTGGTCAAGGTCACCAAGGAACTTCAGACCATGTAAATCAATATTCTGTCCTGGGTCCTCACTTTCCTTGATCCATCAGCAGCATCTGACACATCAGATCACTCTTTCTCCAAGCTCATTGTTTACTTCTTAGAACCCTACACTGAGGGCTACCTCCTCACCCAAGGTCATTCCCTCTCAAATGCCCTCCTCCTGAGCCTCCATGACACGCATCCCCGGTGCTCACTCAGACATTGTGTCTTCTTCCACCCCTACTCGGTAGATGCTATCTGTCATCCAGTCTCATTATTTCAAATGCCACCTATACTTTGGTGGCCCCAAAATTTGCATCTACATCTTCAACTTCTCCAGCTTCTTGCTCAGTCTCTTCCTCTGGGTGGCTACTGGGCATCTAAGCGTGCCAGCTCCAGGTAGGCCTCCTTTTCTTCCACATCTATCCAAAAGCTCCTTTTCTCTAGACTGCTCCATCTCTGTCAATAGCCACTCAGGCCAGACTCCCAGTCATCCTTGATCTCGGCCTTCTTCTCATACCCAGAGTAGTGTAGCCAGCTGGTCTTTCACCCTCAGAAAGCATTGAGAATTCTATAATTCCACCATCTGCTGCTTCTGTTCTGGTCATGGCTGCCAGGCCTTCAGTCTGAACGGCAGCACCAGCCCAACTCTTCCATCCTTGCAAAACAGCAGCCAGAGTGACCCTGTCAAAAAGGTAAGCTAGGTCACATCATAACATCACTCATACCTTTGTGTGGAATCCCATTTCACTCCGAGTGAAAGCCAAAAGTCAATATAAGGACCCACGAGAACTAAAATTTAGAACCCCATTTTCTCGCCAGACTCATTCCGTTCTATCTCACACTTGCTCTCCTCCAGCTTCACTGGTCTTCTCGCTCTCCTAGTGTACCTGTGCTAACTGCCTCAGGGCTTCCCATTTGTATGCCCCCTGCTGAGAAGATTGTCTGGTTTGGTTTTCAGACATCTACATCCTTACGTTCCCTGGTTCCCTTCAGGTTTCCGCCTAATTGACACCTTCTCAGAGAAGGTTTTCTTACACAACCTACCTTCTATGAAAATGACTTTTCTCCCTGTTCTCCCACCCAGCCTCATACGTGCTCACTGCACACAGTCATCCTGTGTACAGCCCATCTCCCCCGCCACTATGTGCATCCCTCTAAGGCAAAGACGCTGTCACATGTGTTTAGTGCTCTAAGCCAGCATCTTAAGAACAAGTAATTTGTTGAAGGAACTCTTCAAGAATCAACAATTCATGTTAAGACAACTCAAAGTTTAGCCAGACTGTACATCATTGTCATAAACCTCACCAAATATATGAATTTCATTTCAGGATATAGTATGGCTCAACCAAATAAAATAATACTACAAAAATAATCTCAGCAATTACAAACCTCCAATTAGTTTATACATTGATGGAGATCTTTTTAGCCACTAAAAATGACATCAAGTCACATTGCCTGTTTTGCAAGAGCACAAGGATCAATAGGCTTCTCAATGAATCACTCATGTTCATTATATCCTGGCCATAATACTGTTTGCGTTGAAAAATAAATCTGTCTAATATGTACAGACACAAAATCATTGAATTTTCAATGGTCATTAGAGATCTACTTAACTTTAACCTTTACAATGGAACATGCTGAACATAAAATAAAGGTGAATTTACCTGTTTTGCTTTGCTTTATTTTGTTTTAGCCAAGACTGGACTCAAAATCATTGCATAGCCAAGGGTGACTTTGAAATCCTGGTCTCCCTGGCTGAATCTCCTGAATGCCAAACACTATAATAACAGGTATTGCTACCATATCCAGGTAACCTCCTTAAGCCATTTTGAATGAAAGAAAAATCTACATTGGTATTTCATAAGTATTTCTTTCTTAATTGAAGATCATCATCTTATCAAGATGGTGACACCAAAGAGATGCCATGGTGCATGGCTAGAACAACACAAGCAGGAGAGGTGTAACCCCATCTATGTTTACATTTTAAGAAAACTAAGTTAGCTTATGAATACTGCAAGAGTCAAGCCTATAATTGAACAATCATTATTTGCAGTGTTAGTTGCATTTTAGTGCAAACAGGACAGAAGGCTGGCAAAAGGGAAATGAGATGGCATCCCTCTCACTAGAATAAACAGCCTTGTTTAAAAAGGCCACTCATTTTATAGCTTCTCTGAGGGGAAAGTGCCCTCTCTCTCTCTCTCTCTCTCTCTCTCTCTCTCTCTCTCTCTCTGTGTGTGTGTGTGTGTGTATGTGTGTGTATAAGCAAAACAACAAATAAAGTCCTTGTTGGCATTTGTCAAAACGTTTTCAAAATACCACAAAACTCCTAAATATGATCTTCTAGCTATTTCCCACACATGAAAGATCATGTGTCATAAGGAAATAGTGTATTTCAAATTAATATCTTCAACAGAAAAAGTCCGGTATAAAAGGAAAAACTCTTGGAAGCAGAAAAAAAAAAAACCACACGTACTAGGAATAGCATCTCTAACTTCAGAAATGCAAGCTTTTCTGGGAAGCAGGTCATTATTAGCAAAGCATATTTTGGAGCTGGATGTGTAAACAAGAGAAAATGCAGTTCTATAAAAGTCAGTTTATTCAACTTATGAGAGGAAGTTAAGCAAACCTTCCTGGAGAGATGACAACTAGGTGGGGACCTGGAGGGAATCAGGAAATAAGGAAGTGTGGATGCTTGGAGGAAAGAAACAGGAATGCCTTCAGCATAGGTGACTCCAAATACACTAGGCTATTAGCTTCTTCTTTACACATTATGAAGGCAGTTGATAGAGTAAGAACCTCATAACAAGGAACAACCAGAGCCTTGCCCAAAGAAGTTGCATGAAGCAGAAATACTTACAGATGCTAACACACAGGAACTTTTAGATATTTGTGATTTGGAATTTTAATTGTATCCAAATACCCATATTAATATGACAATAGCAGATATAATGCTTTAGGTAATTTTGCTAATACTGAATGTTTACTAAATATACAGTATGGCTGATTATTGTAGGCATGTTGAATATGTCACCTTGTTTCATAAAAGCATCTACTAAGTCTCCTGTAATGACATAATGACAGCCTGCATTATGCAAATGCAGATACCTGGCTCTCAGCTCTCAACTCTGCAGTGGCGCCAAGAATCAAGAAGGAAACAAAAACAGACACCCCACACTCAGGTGCTAACTTTCCAGGACCATGTTTGAGAAGAAGTCCTCTTGAAGTTCATCACAGGAGAAATCACTGAAGTTGGAACCAGACAGCTCAGAGGTGGACTGGCTCCAGAACGCAAAAGAAAAACCTAACAAAGAGTCATTTTACTGCCCTGCTTACCTCACTACAGCCTAGTGGCCTGTTGATATCAGTGCAATAATTCCTTGAGGGCAATATCTTGGTATGTTCACTGTGGCACCCTCAACAGAGACTAGAACTCTTAAAGAATTGTGCATGCTCCATTTCATTAATGATGCTTATAATGATCCTCACTTATCAGACAGATTACATTATAGATAATGCATTTTTATGAGAGGAAAGTGGACATCCATTGTTAAGCAGTCAAATAAAGGTTTGAGGATCCAAGAACACCCGGCTGTCCAAAATAAAATAAATAATAGAATTTTAAAAAGGGACAAAAGGAAGAGAGAAACTTGATTATTAAGGGCGACTTTAAAGGGACAAAAGGAAGAGAGAAACTTGATTATTAAGGGCGACTTTAACGAGTAACTACTGAAAATTCCAGAAACTGAACTTTCAGGAAATGCGCATAGCACATAGCACATGCTTCACAAGCACCGTAATCCATGCTGTTGCTGAGGCAACTACTCAAGTGGAGTTGGGATTCCAGGAACTTACTCCTGTGCAACGCGGGACCTTATGTCCAACAGTAGCTCTGACAGTATGGAAGCAGCCACCGAATCCCTCCACAAGACATCTATAGTTGGCACGATTCTGGAAAAGCCCACGGAATTGGCAGTTACCATTTAGGTTTGTTAGAGTAGAAAATAATTGATCCTTCTTGTAAATACGTATGGCGCTCACCACTTCTATGTCTGTGTTTTCCTTGGGGACTGTCTGCCCACCAAGAGGTTGAAGGCAGACAGTCAGGGGAGGCAGAAGTTGAAGCGAGAAGGGACCCTGATGAGATACGGACAACCAGAGCTGAGTGTGGCTGTGCCTGTTTTAAATACGAGATTATCCCATGGCATAAGGTCGTTTCCTTCTGCAAGGACACAGCTCTGGCTCAGTGGCTGAAGCTCTGTATCATACACCGCTTGTGCTAAAATGTGTCATGAACTGGGGTTCTTTCCTTTCCCTTCTAAGTTGAAGTGTGTGTGTGTGTGTGTGTGTGTGTGTGTGTGTGTGTGTGTGTGTGTGTGTGTGTGAAAGAGAAAATAAAAGCTCTGAGTTGTGCTGAACATCTTCTGAACAAAAACTTTCCGACAGGACCCAAAAAAAGCAGCACTGAGCTGCACTGTGACTTTTGAGCTGACTCTGAGGAACCCACTGCCTTCCAGTGCTGCATTTTCATCAGAACCCCCAAAGAAGTAGCTCAGGCAAGGCTAGGGCCACAGGAGTCTACGTGCCCCCACACTACCTGAGCACAGGACCCAATGAAAGAAAGAGGAATCTCCAGTGAAACTTCTCACTTCCTGCCACTGGTGAGAGAGGCAGGGCTGGCTCCCCTCTTGGTTTCAGACAAGCTGTAAACACAATCATCCAGTTTGCCAGCAGGCCACAGGCTGGGCGGGTGTGGGGGCGCTTCTGGAAGCGTCCCTGCGGTCCCGCTCCCTTTTCTTCCTCTGACCAGGGTCATTTCCATACAGATAACGGTACCAAACGCCCTCCACTTCCTAGAGTCCTCATGTATGGCATGGTTCCTCTTTCTAGAGCGTGGGGACCAAATGCACAGCAAAAAACAACTCAAAGCAAAATTATCCCATCACTTCATTTCATCCCCCTTCACTGTCATCTTAGAGCTGGATCGGACTCTTTGTTAACCACACGGGGCGGGGGGAGGGGGGAGAAAGGTGAAACGCGCTCTAAGATAACTTATGTCTTCCCGCCTCCCAGAAAGCGATTAGGATTCCACACACCATCTCCGGACGCAAGGTTTTAATGTTTAGCTGACAAGCTAAACCATTTCAAGGCCAGGTAGAAAAAGCCCCTAAGCTGAGAACTGAGAGGCAGGGCAAGCTGAGCGCACCTAGATGTTTGCATTTACACAAAGAAATTATCCGTATGATTAATGGGAGCCTCTGGCGGACGGCGGGGTCGCAGGGTGGCCTTCATACCTGGGACATTTGCGGCCTCAGGTTGATTTCTTTTAGGTTGATGGAGTGTGCCCGTAGGTTGTTGAGAAGCTGGCAGAGCAGGACTCCATCGCGGAGGGTCTGCGCCAGGTCGAACACCTGCGCCGAGTCCCAGGTCACCCGGTGGTTGGCCGGCAGCACTTTGCAGTGGATGAGCCACTGAGCGCACTGCTTCCACGGTTCCATGTCCGACGGCTCCGGGACCCGGCCCCGCCGGGGCGGGCAGCGACTCGGAGGTGGCCGCCGCCGATCTTCCGCGCCCCGCCGACGCCAGCCGCCGGTGGCTCCTGGGTTGCTCTGCTTCTCGGGAACGGGCGCCGCTACCGGCGGCTCGGGGAAGCCGCGTGGGACTCGACTCGGGTCCCCGCCCGGATGCGCCGCGGCCCGGCCGCCGCTGCAGCAGCGAGTGCGGCGCGCCCTCAGTGCGCCTCGGCCGGCTCGACCGCGCACGGGCTTCCGACTCGCGAGCCCGGCGCCCCGAGACTGAGCATGCCCAGCGCGCCTGGCCGGTCTGTGCGGTCCGCGAGTCCCGGGAGGCGCTGGTGCGAGCGTGCCCGCCGCCCTGGCTGGGGGTCGGGGCCCGAGGGCGGGACGGCTGGGGGAGGAGCGGGCCGAGCAGGGGGCGGTGGCCACAAAGGGGATCCCGGAGCCCCGGCCCGCCTGCGAACCCTCGGAAGCGTAGAAGCTTGCACAACCCCGGGGCGTCCAGGGATTAGCCCATCGCCGCGGCTTCCTAGGAAGTGTGGCTGAAGACTGAGATACGCTGGGGAGTCCCCCGGGACACCCTAAACAATGAATTCGATTTAAATTAAGAGGGTCTCAGGGGGAGCTGCGGCTTAACTGGGACACTGGGATCCGGGAGAATGTAGGAATCGTGCACTCCGCGCATCTGGAGAACACAGCGTGGAAAGTTTGTGACCGGCCCCTAGTTCCTCCTCCTCCAGGTCCATCCTCAGCTCCTTCCTCCAAGTGAGTTTCTTCTGAGGATGTTTTGACACCTTAAAAGTGTGTGGGGTGGGTACAGTTGCAGCCTCAGCCTGTAGAGAGGCGTGCTTTTCACAGCTCTCTCAGGCTCGGAACTGGTCACTAATACAGCCCTGCCCCTTTTGATGATCCTCAAGAACCTGCCTGAGAAAAACAGGCCAGTGACACAGAGGCAAGACTGCGCATGCGTCACCGACTTGCCACCAGGTTTGAGCTCAAATTGCTTCAGCACTGATAGACTACATCAAGATATTTGGGGAACCCTGGGAAAAATTAGAAAGTGTCAACCCCGCCCCCCCACACTTGTCAGCTCTTGGTCACACTTAGGCAAAGCACTCAAGTTTCAAGAAAGAAGGAAAGAAAGAAAGAAAGAAAGAAAGAAAGAAAGAAAGAAAGAAAGCCCTGTTCTTTCCTGTCCTTTTTAGTCCCATTACCCTTCAAAACTGAAAACGGTGCTTACATTATTTGTAGCAAGGAATTAGCAAACTGAACTCTGACAGCTCCCTGTAAATGCAGTCCTTCAACAGTCTTTTGTTTTTGAATTTTTTTTAATGACATCCAGTTTGGTGGGATTTTATATCATTTTTTAAAGTTTCATTAGGTATTTGAAGTTCAAATTTTCCATTGCGGATCATATTGATTTTATAAACAGGACGAAAATGTAACTTTAAAAAGACGTGATCTGTTAGGACAGAGGCTCGGTTCCTTCATCGGTGGCTATGGCAAGCATAGCCCTCTTGTGTACAGGGCCAGCCTTAGACAATAAATCCGCCTGAGGATTTCCTTTCCCCGCATGCATTCGTCCCCAGCAACTTCCTCTGTGCTCACTGTGGAGCCCATCAATAGCACAATGCTTCCTAGACCATAATAGGTTTGAAAGTGTGTAGCTACAGGAGTACCCAAGCTAGCAATACTGTCACCATAACTATATAACATATCGTGGGCGCAAAGATTATCAACAACAGCTAATAAATAGAACATTATTATCATATATTGTAATAATTTTTACTTAAACCATAAGGACTTTTGCTTTCTGTAATTTTCCATGCAATGTTTTCAGTTGGCTGTCAACTGGCACTTTACTGAAAACTCAGAATGCAAAACCACGGAGAAGAGGCAAGTACTGTATGTAAGGTGTGCTACACATTATAGACGTTTACAAAGTGCACCTGGCTCATCCTTTAAAACATGGTCCAACATGAAGGGAAATGGCACTGGAAAAGAAGAAAGATGATAGGGAAAAAGCAAAGTATGCATTTGGTTTTGCATAGCATCAGATCACCCTTGAGTGCTGTAGAGTGTTTCCAAAATCCAGATCATATGTACGATGCCGTAAGCAGCCCAGGACTAAGAGTTCAAGCTGAGCTGCTTTCTGATAACCTCAGGCAACTTATATTTCTCTAACCTTTGTTTTGCAACCTATAAAGTGAGGGAAATGGTCCTTGCCTCATTGGGTTGTCAGAATCAAATGATCCCATGCCTTGCTAGTCAGAAGGAACATGTAGACAGGAGGACTACTGTAGACCTTGTAAGACTCTTGGGCCCTACCCACACGGAATGAATCAGACCCTGAACTGTATCAGGATCGCCATGTGATACATGTTTCTATCAAAAGCTGAAAGGCATTGATAGAGGGTGTAAATATGTAGTGCCTGTCACAGGAAGAGCTTCATAAATACTATGCAATAGTAGCCACTGCGCATACATATACACACACACACACACATACACACAAAAGCAAGAACCAAATAAATCCTTTTACTGTTCACGTTTTATGTATTTCGTGTAACATATAAAATATTGCTTCAGAGCATTCAAATAGTAAGCCAGAAAATGTGTGGACGGGCAATGAAGATAGATGAGTAGGTATAGGAGATATATAAGGAGAGCTTTAGAGGAGTTGCAGGACTCTTCAGGTAACCAAGGCGCTAAATGGCAACAGGTGATGATAAAATGTCTGAAACTGGGGCAACAAAAACAGCAGTGGGGACTGGGAGGGGATGGCTCGGCAGCAGGAACATCCCCCTAGTATATGGAGGCCCTGTGCTGGAGGGGGAAAAAGAATGAAAAATACCAATGGACTTCTTATCTGAGCTGTGTTCTCCTTTAAAACTTTAATATCTCATAGAGAAGATGACTTGGAAGACACTGGCAACTGTTTCTTACAGACAGATGTGGGAATATCTGTATTGTTCCTGCCATGAAAGAGTACCAAAATGTTTTTTTATTGGCACAAGAGGATTGTTCCTACTCCATCACTCCCTCACTGCCCACTGAGCCAAGGCTTCTCCTGGATGTTTTACATATGCTGTCTGCAATGGGATGTTTCACCCACAACGCATTGTATCAATGAAGACAAGGCTCTGTGGATCAAAAGTGTTAAGTGCTTTGCTCCTAGTACAGATTTAACAAAAGCAAGATTGAATTCTCTTCCCCCTCACACATACATCTACATTGTTTCTGCTCAGAAGTGCAGCTCCCCACTTAGTGAATCTGCTGACTTAAATGGACCCCCTCCATAGTGGACTGCACAAGAGGTAACACTCATCTTCAGATTCTCAGAGTCAGCCATGGTGCTTCTTGGTGCCTGTTATGCCATGAACTCTTGGTAAATATTATTCATTTAGGTGAATGAAAAAAATGCACAAACTAACGAACCACATCACCCCTCTGCTCCCTCTGACACACATCTCTGACATCTCTCCTCATTTTACTCTGCCTTCCTAGCAGTGAAAACACCAGGAGAGAACGGACAGAATTCTTTTTACAAGACACAGGAGACATATGAAATCAAACTGTCTCCTCCAGTCTAGGACTTTGCAGGTGCCTAGAGTGAGTAGTCTATTCTCTGCTTCCTTCTTGTATCATTGTGCCTTTTGATCTTGCCTTCATATCACAGCCTGAAAGCAAGAAGTGCATAGATGGCCCCCTGAGCTGCAAAAAGCGAGCAGATGATGGCTATGATGTTCTGTGCTCAAGACTTCGTGATAATCAGGACAATAGTTACATTAGTTATTCTCTTCTCATTGCCGTGACAAAATTCCTGACAAGAAGCAGTTTTTAAAAGGAAAGGGTTTATTTTGATACACAATTCAGAAAGCTATAGTCCTTCGTGGTAGGGAAGGCAGAAGCCAGAAGCCAATTAGTCTACTTTGCATCTCCCAGTCAGGAAGCTAGGTGTGAACAGGAAGTGGGTCCAGGCCATACAGCCACACGCCTTCTTCTACTGACTCACTTCCTCTAGCAAGGCTCCACTTCCTAGTAAAAGTCTACAACCTTCCCAAGCAGTGCCACCAGGTAGGAACCAAATGTGGAAACACAGGAGCCTATGGGAGGTATATTACATTTAAACCTTACCATTCTCTACTTGGCCCCCATAAATGCATGACCATCTCATGGTCATGATCTTATGGAAAATGCATTCATTCCATCCTCTAAAATCATCATGTTCTGTAACAGTTCCAACACTGTTCAGAAGTTCAAATGCTCCTCCGAGACTACAGGCAATCTCCTAATTGTGAGTCTTTTTTTTTTTCTGGTGTAACCATTTTGTTATGTTGAGCTTTGTTTGGGTCTGACATGAAGTTTTGAAACACTATGCTTTAGAATACCTGTGAGTGCCTCCTTTGAACACCAGAACAATGCCCACACAGGAAGGCAGATTGGCAAGCTTTCCTAAGAACAGACGCGAGAAAGCACCAGGAATGGCAGCAGAATGCATCTTACTGTTAGTGGTGCACGTGCACACATATGTATGCACATACACACAAACACACACAACACACACTTGCACTCATACATTTCTGCTGACTGTGAACTCCAATTGCAATCTGTATATTAGAGTACCTGGGAAATAATGCATTGGTTTTTAATTGCACACACAAAGAGGAAGAGGAACATTCAAGAAGGCTGAGTCTGGACAGACAGAAAAACTGTCCCCTCTTCTACTTCAAACTCTGTGTTGTGCTTTGAATAGAAGTTCTAAGCTGTTCTTAGAGAAGTTTCCATGATTTAGGAAACAGCTCATTGTAGCAGGGAAGCCGTTTGTTTGTCCCAGGTGCTCAGAACTGAAATAATCACACAGCCTTTTCAAGCCCTCCAATTTGTAGCAAGGAGGCTGCTTGTGCATTCCTGGCTGCTCAGCCCCGAAATAATCACACAGAAACTGTATTATTTAAATCACTGCTTGGCCCGTTAGCTCTAGCTTCTTATTGGCTAACTCTTACATATGAATTTAACCCATTTCTATTAATCTGTGTATCACCACGTGGCTATGACTTACCGGCTAAAGTTCCAGAGTCTGTCTTTGGTGGGGCTACATGGCATCTCTCTGACTCCACCTCCTTTCTCCCAGCATTCTGTTTAGTTTTCCCCACCTAGCTCTTTCTACCCTGCTCTGCTATGGGCTCAGAGCAGTCCTTTATTAACTGATGGTATTCACAGCATACAGAGGGGAAATCCCACATCAGCTCATGTGTCCCGCAATTTTTCTTTTCATTTCTTCTAACATATTGCAGGAACTAAAAGTCAGATCTCTGTAAGTCCAACTATAACTTCACAGTACAAGAAAGAAATAAGTTTGGGGAGGATCACTCTAAAACATGATAATAATTCAAATTATTTTAAATTTGAATAAGATGCAATTGGTAGACATAAAGAAAATGTTTTTGTTTGTTTGCAGCTCTGGGGTTGAAGCCAGGGCCTCACACATGCTGCTGAAGTGCTTTGCCACTGAGATATAGACGTCTCCTTGACAATCGGCCTTCCCACCTTTTCTTTTTTGATGAGGGTCATTCTACCATGTTTAAAGCAATAGTTTATTGTGCTTTTATACATATTTAATACATAATTAGTATATAATTTTAAATATATATTTTAATATATTTATACATAACTTTTAATATATATTTAAAAGTATATACAATATAGGGGAAATAACCCTTTAAGATGGGGGAATCATTATCCCATATCCCTCCCAACTCCTGCAATCTGTCAAATTTAATTTGCCTGCCTTATCTAATAAATATTTCTAATATCTTCTAAAGCACAATAATACCCCTCTATTTTCTATATGTGGCTATGAGTTAAAAGGAAAACAGAATTCTATGGCAATTATATGCGATAATTTACCAGTCAAGGTAAGATATGGAAAAAGGGACAAAGTAGGCACCATAGATACTTTTGTGTGGCGGCATTTATTTTTATATTTAATGCCAATTGATTATGGCTGCTGAAATGAGAATCACCTTAGGAGCAAGCATTGGGGGAGAAGTATTGCTAGGCAGACAAAACAGTTTCTGCATGAGGTCAGCTACAACCCAGTCATTGAAAACTGTCATCCTTTAGAACCCTGACATTTCTAAACCACGTCACTTTCCCTCTGTCTACTTAGCCACTCCAAAGGCCACATGCTAGGAATAACTTCTGTGGTGGCCCCAAGAACTATTAGAGTCATAAAGTTTGATGGTGTGAAAAAACAGTTGAAGGCACTAATTAAAAAGCCATGGGGACGACTGCCATGAGCCACCGGGGAAGACAGACAATCAATAGTCAAAGCAAGGACAATGGCCTCCTAGCCTCTGGTAGTCACTCTCAGAGGAACTGAGTTACAGCAGCAAAGTGAATGAGATTTTGTTATAGTCAATAATGCCCTTCATTTTGACCCTGAAGAAAACATCTGAACGTGTGGTTGCTTGCAATTTAGTTTTTTTGTTTTTATTTCTGGGGACAGAGGTTCACTGTGTAGGACTGCCTAACCCAAAACTCCACTCTGTAGACCAGGCTAGCCTCCAACTAAAACAGATCCGCCTGCCTCTCCCTCTTGAGCATTAGGATTAAGGGCATGCACCACCATGTCCAGCTCAACTTAGTTTTCAGTAAAAGTAAAGAGGACACAGATGCTCCTGACCCAGAGCCAGCACCTCTCTGACACTAAGATGATCAAAAAGGTCTTTTCTTAATACTGCCCTGACTTTGAACATTTTATTATAGATACCAGTTCAATAATTGCTTTCCTAATGTCCTTACAGCATTCTGTTTTGGTTGTTAATAACTCAAGTATTCTTTAACAACACAGATGGCAATACCTTCAGTGAAGATTTAAAATATTCTCTAAGGAGGCAGAAAGTTGCATCAGGGAAGAGAGACTTAATCGCTTCCAAGTCATTGAGTTTTGAAATTGGCTTTAACCACCCTCTTTCAACTTCTCTGCATTTGGAGTTGTAAACAGCATCTTGCTGTTGAGAGGAACTACTCCAAAAGAGAGATGGGTTTAAAGATGCTGCCTACATGTGATGTGTTCTCTTCCGTAGTTTCTGGGCCAAAGTTCTCCATGGTATTCTTACCCTCTGTAGATAAACTGAACAAAATCCAGGCTTTGAGTTCTGCCTTTCAATCGGTCTTTCAAGAATAAGCTAAGCAATGTCTATTTGCCACAGGATCTGACCCCAAATTGGCATCTCATCCCAGGCGCGCTGTGGCGAGTTAGAGCAGCTGTTTGATACACGTCGCCTGGGGGCTCCACTTCTGCACTAGCTGTGGGAGCCTCACACACAGAGCCTATGCTCTGTAGCCACAAAATCCAGCCTTAACCTGAGTCATGATCATATGCACTGTCTGCTAAGCATGACCTGGGGGCGGGGCAGCTCAGCTGGCCAGGAGCAGCCCCTGTCACCTGTATCAAACACCTGCTAGCCCAGAAAATATAACCACAAGAGCCTTCCCTGGTGACTAGAGGCTCACCCCATCAGCATCCATCCATCCTCCACCGAGCATAGTCTACACATCTCACAGTTGGAATAATGGAGGCATCTTTAAGGGAATCACTATAGTCTGGGTCATCAGGCAATTTCCAAATACATATTAAGTATTTAATGAATGGATGAAGAACAAATGGTGTTAGACATGTTCCTATGGGCGACGTCTAGTCACTAAGACACAAAAATGCTACACATTATTTTTAGCAATTATTTTTGTACATAGATTTTGCCTTCTTGGAACAATTTCTACCAGTGTGTAGAAGTATGTTAGGAAAAATCCATAGAGTAAATAATGGGGTGAGGCCATGGGCAAGGCACAAATACAACTCACAAATAGTGTGTTCACTAAATTAAAGAACACGGTCATGTCAAAGGTATCAGAGAACATGAAATATTTTAGTTCAATTATTATATTAGATTTTATTTTACTGTGATTACCTTAAGTAAATTAAAATGCAATAAAACAAAGTGATTGTTAGCAGAAGTCGTAGACGGCTTATCTCGATAGTCCAAAATCACATCTCGTTTACAGAAAGGGGAGTTTGAAGCCCCTCGGAGCAGTTTTCTCATTCATTCCTGAGCTGTAATATGTATGAGAGACATGGGGCCTTCTTGCTGTTCACATTGAGCTTAGTCACAAGTCTAGTGAGGACATCATGAAAGGCAGTGGTGATGGGCAATTTGTTATCATTGCACTTTTAAAATTTAAATTATCACAGCTTATTTCAAGAAGGGGGTCAAACCACTTAGCGGAACATGGGAGCAAGAGGACATGTGTCTACTGCTCTCACTCACATACTTCCTTTTACTCATTTTAGTCATCTTTGGGGATCAAATGGCCACTGACCATATATTTGAGTTGCTGTCCTTTGTGTAGTGTCCAGGATTCTACTATTTAAACAAGTATTTGGCATCATATAATGAGCCAGGAACTGATATGCTTTAATACATCTTAATCACTTAAAATGAACTAAAAGAGTACATATAATGCACCAGTTACAGGTTAGGATGAAGGTTCAGAAAGGTAGTGTTTATAACAGTGATGCTATTAAAAATAAGATTTCTGAAACTTTCCTGGAGCCAGTATGTTTGGGGAATATATAGGAATCAACTTAGTTAGTGTCCTGAGTTATGTTAAAATAGCACTCCCGGGTAATTTTTATCTTACCTTTTATGGCAAAATTCTAAACCTTTTTAAAAAATAGATGGAATACCTACCAAATCCCTAGTTTTAATAGTTATCAATCAAAGCTGTAGGTGCCTTTGTCAATTGTTTAGATTTTGCCATGTGGTGCTCTCATTTCATCTACACTAAGTAAACTATCTAGGTGGATCTTTAAGATCATTAAATTTGAAAACTGAGTATGGTGCCTTAATCATAATCTCTGCACTTGGAAGGCAAAAGCCGGAAAATTAAGAACTGAGAGTCATCCTTGGCTACATAGTGAGTTCAAGGCCAACCTGGCTTACATGAGACACTGTCTCAAAAATGGGTTGGTATCCAATGAGCTTCAATAACTATCTCATTTTACATACCCTTTAGAATAACAAAGATAAGAAGAAAATCCAAAAAATGTAACATTAAGTAGGGTTTGATTTCCATTAAACTGTAGCAAATGTGTGCTTGTAGAGTTTCTTTTTTGTATTGATATACACCAGACTGATAACTGAAACATATATAAAAAAAAAACAGAGTCATTCTGTTAAAGATATGTATAGTTCAGAAGATTAAACAGGGACTAGGGAGATGGCTTATCCAGTAAAATGCTTGGATCTCCAGCACCCATATAAAACGCCAGTCATGGTGGCACGCACCTGTGATCCCAGCACTTGGAGAGGTAGACACAGAAGAATCCCTGGAGCTCAGTGGCCAGATAGTCTTGGTTGATCAGTGGTCTTGGTGAGAGGCCCTGCCTTCAAGAACAAAGAGAGAGTGGTAGTAGAACACACAACATTGACCTTTGGCCTCCACATGCACACCTGCCAACACATGTGCACATACATACAGATGCAAAACACATCACACACACATACACACGCACACAGGAAAAAAAGATAAAAATACATATGTATTTTTCAAAATTCATATTTCAAAATAACCTATGAGCAAAGTCCAAAAAGAATAATGTAGACAGTAAATCCAGCAGTGTGTCTGAAGGTGAGAGCACAGAATGCAATAGTCTCAGTGCTTATGTAAGGGATAAGACTTACTGAACTTCTAACAAAAGACTTTTCTAAGCAAAGAATAACTTGAGCAAGAAAGCACAGCATCCAAAATATACAAATTGTGTGTGGTAACAAAAAGCAGGCAGACTGGCTTAGGGTCACTGGTGCTGAACTTCCTGGGGGCCCAGACCATGGAAGCTAGCAAAAGATTTTGGAAATCGCAGAGGTTGATGAGGAGAGCAGCGAGCCCTGGGAGTTTTGAATGGGGAAGAATGATGATAAGTGATGATTTAGGGAGCATAGGGAGCGGCTACAGTGTGCCCAGAAAAGATCACTTCAGGAGCCAGGGTGGCCATTCATAAGTAAGTATGCTGAGTCAGTTGTAAGATAGAAAAGATGAATGATTAAGAGAGAGCCAAAAGGACTTGGGAAAGATAACAGGAAGATGTGTGGGAAAACTACTCTGAAATTTTTGTAACTGGGTATTTGGAAGAACTAGGTTTACCATAGGTGATACTGAAGGCAGCAGAAGACAGGAGGTTGGGAGACAGTGTGACCGGCCTCAGGTTTAGACTCATTAGCACGGAGAACAGTTAGAACAGTGATGTTTGATTACTGAATTTTGGGGTACTGTTCACAGTTGGGGATGACAGGAAAAGAGACAGAACAGTGTTGAAGAGTAACCAGGATAGAACTGTCTATGTCAGTACCCACCAGAGGATCACTGCCATGCTGGTCCCCTGGGAATGTCCTTTATACCCTGCCCTGGACGGATGTTAAGTGATAGAAACCACCACAGTGCCATTTCTAGAGTGACTTCTAGATGATAAATTAGGGACAACTCCAAGTCAGTGTGTGACTTTCAGAGCCCCAAAGCCTTTAAACTTGGTCTTTAAAGAAATAAAGATCCTAATATATGCACTCACTCACTCACACACACACACACACACACACACACACACACACACACACACACACAGAGAGGCACAAATTAAAGTACTTCATGAAATATTGATTTAGGCCTTTACGAAAGGTCCCATGCAGATGCAGGCATGCTGGCTCATAATTCCTCCTTCCCAGGGGACTAGGAGCTCTTGAAGCTCCTTGGCTTATGGTAGGCCCCAACTCTGCTTGAGAAGTTTATCTTTGCTTGACTTTACTAGTTCCCCTCCTAGTAATCTAAACTGGTCCGTGATAATGAATTCATAGTAAGCAAATATATTTATTGATGGTTCTATATTTTTCTAATGCTGGAGGATCTGTGGTAAAGACAGACAAACATCTTTATCTGTCTGGAGTTGGCAGGTTCCCTCTGGTTTTACTCTGTGACTGAGGACTGGGAAAGCACAAAGCCTAACGAACAGTCCCTAGGCATAACTGTACGGAGCACATTTGCTACCCAGCAGGACTGCCTTGTGAGCACTGGAACTCTGTGCTAAGCTGCTCTTCAGGTTGTCATTGGGTCAGTAGCAGTTCCCAGTTACCTCTTTGGTAACTCCAATGGCACAGTTGCCCTTCCCCTCCTCAGGGTATTCTGCTATGTTGTCCCTGGGACAGGGCCCCTTGCATTGGCCCAAGACCATCACTTGCTAGAGCATTTTGTCTGTCTAAATGATACTTTCTCAGTAAGTCCCCAAGAAACTCTCCCTACTCTCAGAATCCATTTGCACCTCCCTGATGACCTGTTCTCGAACCTGAACCCATAAAGGAGGATGTAAAAATCAAAGGTACTGACTATAAGAGAAGAGAAAAGACCCCAACTTCCTTACTTCCTCTAACACACAGGTCACAGGATGCTTCAGGAATTGAGACAGAAGAGAGGTACACAGGACATGAGTGGCAGATCAGGCCTCAGATCCATCTCTGGCGGGAGGGAGCCCTTATGTCACCTCCCCCTCCCCACCTGGGTAGTAAAAGATAAAATGAACTATGCTCTAGGCTGGCTTTACTATTCCTCATCCCCTCCCCCCACACCTCTGCTTCCCTCTATCCTTTCCCCTCATCCCCCTCCAGCTCCGCTTTTACTCCCTCCACCCCTTCTCTTAGAGCCACTTTTATTCATTTGGATTCTATTCATTTAGAAGAAAAATACTTTTTCAAAGGAAATTTTACTGCTCCAAAGGTAGGTATACGTAGCCACCGCCTTGCCAGTGAGATGAGTCTCTTGGATAGGGTACTTCTTTAGTGAACAGAGGCTCTCAAGAAAGAAGTCTTACTCAGAGGCATTAAGCTTCGCATGGGAAGTAAATTCTGTTTTGATTTCAAGGATTTGATCTTGCTCTTTTAGGAGTTCAGAAGTTTAAATATTTATTCACATGCAAATGACAATTGTTACTTCATCTCCATTTTTTGTCTCTTTCATAAAATGGCATAATAAGAAAATTTTTTTATTATTAGAATTGCTTTTAAGAGCGACATCAACTGCAAAAAGAAGAAAGTATTAAGTGGTAGATTATATCTCAGTGTTCAACAGAGATATTTCTGGCTCAGTGGTCAGGAAAAGTAATCCATTTTGCTTAAACATTAAAATCACTTTTGTAGCTTGCCTGGCTCCTAACATGTCAGCTTACATCAAGAATGTGTTTTCATGTTAGAATTCAAAATGCTCACAGAGTGAGATTCAAAAGGGGTTTTCACCCATAGGGGAAAAACTAGTACCCTCCCCTCGCTCAATGCCCACCAGCACTTGGGAGTACCCTTCTCTCCTCCCCCCAATTCCCACCAGCATTTGTGAGTACCCTCCCCCACCCATCCCACCAACATTTGGGAGTACCCTTCTCTCCGGCCTCCCAATTCCCACCAGCATTTGTGAGTACCATACCTTGGTTGACTTCAAACAGAAAACTTGCAACTTCATTTGAATAAGAAATGGTCAAGAATGAAGACATTTAAATCCCATGACTTCTACACAGAAAAAAAAATGCCATGAAGACACATCACTACCCTCTCATGATCTAAATACTGCCATGGATAGAATATACCCAAACTTTCAATTACGAGTTATAAGACATTAACAAGACTTACAGTCAGTTGCTAAACAACATAGTCTCAGAATACAAGTGAGTTTTGTACAGTTTCCTGGTGAATGATAACCATACTGGTCTTGATGAAATCGTATGGATAATATCTAGAGTCCTGAATCTCTGGAAAGCAGAAGAAAAGTGCTCTTCCTTAAAAACAAAAGAAATGTATTCTTCTATGCTGGTTCCAGTCATTATCCATCCAAACTGTCTAATATCCAAGAGCAGCTGACCCTCTCCTAGTGCCAAGTCAGATCTATATCTACTCCTGCCTACCTCCATTTGGCCGTGTAACCAAGAGTAATTTGGGGGTGGGCGTGGGCGCTGTTTCCTTTGCCAGCTGACTGAATGAATTGCAATAGCTTATTTCTAAAATACTTTCTGACTCAAAAATACTGGCTCTAAGAGTGTTCATACATTCCTTTATGTCCTTCAGACTCCAAGCCATGAAATATCTTCCTCCAAATCATCGCCAAGCCTCCTTTGCTGGTGTACCCTACCTGGGCCACATCCTCTTCCCAGGCCATCTGTGTCTTACCATCGCATTTCCTAACTCTGAATTCTCAGAGTTCCTTAATGTCTGTCCTGTTAGATAATGCTTCACAGAACAGGAAGACGTTTTTTAAATAAAGGTCTTCATAATATCTAGGGCCCTTGAGCCCCCCCACCCCTTGGGACTTGTCTGTTGTTCACTTTTATCTGGATGCCTAAGGTTTCTACCATCTCCTGTCTGCCACTTTCCTTCTTCTCTGGCTATGACAGTTCCCATTCTATCTCATTCAGGCATCAGACACTCTTGTATTGTGTTCAGTATCTACACGCCTATTCTGGAGGGTAGATTTTATTAAACTTTTTTTTATTAAACATTGTATGGTGTTAAGCATTTGATAAACTATGCATAGTCATACAACTGAAGCAGTAAACAGCTATAGTAGGTTTTTTTTTTTTTTTTTTTTTTTTTTTTTACTCTTTACTTTTTTGGCTCTTTTAGGGGCCTGCCAACCAACTCCCAAATAAATCACATACGTAGTCTTAATTCTTACTTACAAATACCCAGCCTTAGCTTGCCATGTTTCAAGACAGCATTTCTTAAATTATCCCATCTACCTTTTGCCTCTGGGTTTTTACATTCCTCTATTCTGTATATCTTTTCTTTACTTCTTACTCCATGTCTGGCTGTGTGGCTGAGTGGCTGGCCCCCTGGCATCCTCCTCTCCTTTTCTCTTGCCACTCTTTCTCTTTCTCTGTCTCCTTCTTTCTATTTTCTCTGCCTGGAAGCCCCAGCTATACTTTCTCCTGCCTTGCTATTGACCATTCAGCACTTTATTAGACCAATCAGATGTTTTAGACAGCCAAAGTAACACAGCTTCACAGAGTTAAAAAAATGCAACATAAAAGAATGCAACACAGCTTTGCATCATCTAACAAATGTTCCACAGCATAAACAAATGTAACACATCTTAAAATAATACTTTACAATGAATAGCAGAATTGGTATCCACACCAGCTCTGTCTAATGCTAGAATCCAAGATAGGGGAAAATGCATACCATCACCCCTATTTCTCCTGACAAATGACTTCTCATGTGATATACCGTTCTTCTTTTCCCAGCTCCAGCTTGAGGTAGTGTGATAGAAATACCTTCAGAGAGATGCAACTGCTGGACAAGAAAATACTGAGCAGTTGTCTGTGTTTATGACTCAATGGCTACCATAATCAACTGGTAACCACAAGGTCAGCGATTCAATTCCACTCCTTACATGTGAAACACATACTATGTAGCCTAGTGAGATGGCTCAGGGGGTGAAGGTACCGTCTACCAAGCCCGGAAAACTGAGAGTTCCAGGAACCCACATGGTAGAAAGAGAAATAACTCCTATAAGTTATTGTTTAATCATGCATACACACTCACACACCAACACACACACACACACACACACACACAATAACTGTTTAAAAAAGAAAAAGAAAATACTGAGCCTCTTGAATGCTCCAGTGACTCAAGGGGAGAGTAGGGAAATCTTTTTGTTTGACTGATTAACAGTAACTTAAGTCAGTTAGGTAACTGTTTCTCCCATATGTGAGTCATTTGAAGATTTCAAGGGTTTAATAAGAAACCATTGACTGTGCATTTAGGGTGGGGTGTGCTTTTTTGAACCAAAACTTTTACAAATATTCATAATTGTAGCCAATTTATTGAGCAATAAATTCAATGGCTGAGGATGTCACCAGTTTATAAAAGCAGGAACTCTATTAAATGTTGGTAGAGATGCATTAGCCAAAAAAATTAAATCTAAGAATTCTTCTAATCCCTTTAGTAAGAACAATGGAAAAACATGATGAACAATCTGAAATTGTTAGTGTGAAAATGTTAGTGGGTCTGTGAATCACAAAACTCTCTCAAGAAATCAGAACTTGGGCTGGCTCAAGGGTTAAGACCCAGGTTCAGTTCTCAGCATCCACATGATGGCTCACAACCATCTGTAACAACAGTTCCAGGGGATCCTACCCCACTTCTGGCCTCCAGGGTCACTAGGTGTGCATGTAGTACATACAGGCAAAATACACATAAAATAAAAAATGAAATCTTTTTAGAAAATAAATCGAAACTTTATAACTTTTGTCCAAGTTTCAGGAATATCTGTGAAATCATTATAGAAAATTTGCCTATCTAAACAAGTTTCATTATTTTGTTTGATGACCACAAAGTATATGAATTCTGCTGGAAACCTTAATACTCTTTTGTAGTACATAAAATTCAAACTGAGTCCACTTGCTTTTTTTTTTGTAAAGAAACCAACAGTTATCCTAAAATAATAATATTCAAATAACATGAAAAACATGCTTTGTTACATCAAATGCGTGCTCTCTTGACCCTTGTTCTTGCTTAAGAGTGGAATTATATAATACTCTACAAACTCAGTAGAAACCTCCTGGGGTCCTGAAGATTTGATCCTGTTCAGAGATTTTTTTGGGGGGGGGTGGAACACAGCACAGAATATGACCATTTTATTGTTATATAACCAACTGAGAAAAGAAATCCAGTATCTTGTACCTCTCTAGCATTCAAATATCTTCCTTTTCAAATATTTCTTAAATTTTTATGTAAAAAATTATATACACAATGCAAAAATATTTTGTATGTATATGTATACTTTTATATTTTAAATGAGAACATATTCTAAATTTAAATAATAAATAAGAATAAGTTATATATGTGTACTCATATAGAATATATTCTACAAAAAAAAGCAAGAATCCCATCTCTATAATACAGTTAATATGCATCTTTTCATTTTTATGTATATAATTTTGCAATAAATATCATTTTTCTCTGTATAATGTCATACAATATGTTTTTATCATATTTATCCCTAATTCCTCACTTAACTCTTCCCAGATACACCCTCATCTCCCTATATCCCCATACTTTATGTCTTCTCTGCTTTAATTCAATGCTCCATGGATTCCATTCAGGCTGTTCACTTACTGTGGGTGTGGAGCCATCTGCTGAAGCGTGGTTGACCTACCAGGAACAACACCCTTAAAAAACTGATGGGAGTTGGGCTTGGTGGCTCCTGCCTTTAATCCCAGGGAGGCAGAAGCAGGCAGATCTCTGTGGTTCGAAGCCAACCTGGTCTACAAAGAGAGTTGCAAGACAGTCAGGACTACACAGAGAAACCTGGTCTTGAAAAACAAGGAAAAAAAAAACTAAAACTGTCCCTCTTCCCAAAATGTTCATAATTCTGCAGTTAGCGGTGGGCCCTCTAGAACCCGTTCCTCCTCCATGCTAGAAAGCTGACCTGCTTGCTCTTGGGCTGGGCTGGTGTAGGTAACCACAGTTGCTGTGCGCTGGTGAGCCCTGGGGCAAGAGTAGAAATGGAAGTGGTCCATACGTACATGTTTAAAAGTTTTGATTTAAACTGACAGTTGAATGTGATATGCCCTATGCTTTTACCTTGAAATATACTTTCCTGACTAAGAATGCAAATTAGAAATGGGAGCTGGAGGGAGGGGAACTCTTGTCAGAAGGTGGAAGTTCAGGGCCATCCAGCCTGACCCTGGCCCTGACCTATGGCTTCTTTTCCCCGCAAGTATGGGCTGGCTCTCCCATACCATAGAGGCCTCAGTCATGTGCAAATGGACTCAGCTCAGCCTACAAGTGTGCCTGTGAAAGGGGCTCTCAGCCATTGCTAAGGCCTGAGAATCAACACTCAAGTAGTTTCTCAGTCCTCAAGAAGAGGGAAAGGTGAGCGAGAGACCCATGCAGGGTTGGAGACAAGTATGGAAGAGTCTTATGAAGGAATGTGAAAGTCTTGGACACTGAAAGTGTAGGAGAAAGGATATAGGCTTCAAGAGGGCCCACACTTCTTGAGCCTGTGGACTCTTTGCCCTTGTCTGTGTTCCTAAGCACCAGCCCACCACAGGGGCCGTTCTGCTGGCATCTGAAGGAACTCAGAGAACCTTTGCCTTTGTGAAAAATTTGAGCAGGCTTGTCTGAAATGGAAGCCAAAGCCACGAATGACCAGGACAAGACAGAGCATGACTGTCCTGAGGACAGAGTCAAGAGATGAAATAAACACCAAGACTATGTGTAAAAAACCTGGGAAATGCATGTTGGAAAGAGGCCTTTAGACCAAAGTGGAACTCTGTGAAAGAGTGTGAACCTGGGTGACTTAAGGTTGTCTTTGATTGGTTTAGATACAATGGACTAAGGAGAAAAGGCTTTCCAGAACTTTCACAAATTCCAAGGAGGTCTCTAGATCATCACAGACTGTTAAACGATAGATTAGTGCTAACCCAATGAGGGACTGGGTTGTGTGAACGCTCTCTCCTTCTCTCTCTCTCTCTCTCTCTCTCTCTCTCTCTCTCTCTCTCTCTCTCACACACACACACACACACACACACATGCACCTATAAGAAACTTTGTTTAAATAAATAAACCTGTATGCTTTTTTATTTTGCAAATAAAAATATTTCGTGATTTTTTAAATGGATAGTGTAATGCTATAAAGTGAATACATTTTAATTGATGACAAAAATAAACATATATCAAAAGGTTATATATCAGAAATTCCTGGCAAGGTAGCAAGTCCCTAAACTAACTTTCCCGTTTCTCCTTTTAGGAGAAACTAAATTTTTTTACGCTGAAGCTAACGTTTCCAATAAATTTCATAAAATTCTTTCGGATTGAACTCTGAGATAAAGAGCATCTGCATTTTTACATAATGAAATATGGCTCTGTAGCAATTTGGGACATTCTTTCCCTTCATAGAGCAGAACAAAACCACAAAGGCGTGGATTGGCCCCAGCATGCTGTATTGTTCTTTTACTTAATTGTGCATTGTGTTTTAGTTGTAACAAACATGACCTTCAAAACAAGGATGGGAAGGGCTTGCCTCCATTATATTTTCAATCTCTAACCACAGTTCCTACAAAAAAGTTAATAAATACTACTTACTTTCTGCAACTTTTAAAAAAAAACGTGTATAGGAAGCATCAAGCTGTTCCTGGCCAACTTACCTTTTCTGTCCAAAGTACCAATGTCAGCAGCTTTCGGTGCAGACAATTGCCTTGGACCTTTGTGGCTATTATGGGAGGGTATTGGCTGTATTCTGCATAAACTACTTTCTATCACTAACATTACAACTTATCAAGCATCAGCCATGTGACAAGGCTCATTTACGGTACAGAAGATAGAAGCAAAGCTTGATTATCGACAAAAAGGTATTAGAACAGAGCTAGATTCATATTGCTATAAAAGGTATTAGAACAGAGCTAGATTCATATTGCTATACAAGCACAGAGGAGGAAAGACCTGCTGCCTGGGATGGGAACAACAAGGGAGAGGCAGAGCAGAAAGTCATGGGGATGATATTTGGAAGAGTGTGGAAGAATAAGAATTGTTGTAGAATATTACTTTAACTAGGAAAAGATGTGCTATATTCGTTTATGTCATGGAATATTACCTTAACTGTGTCAAGGTGTGTTGCATTTGTTTATTCTGCATTTGTTTAATTATGAAGGATGTATTGCATTTGTTTCACCTTGCCTGCCTAAGTCACTTGATTGGTCTAACAAAAAGCTGAATGGCCAGTAGCTAGGCAGGAGAAGGATAGGCATGGCTGGCAGGCAGAGAGGATAAAAAGGAGACAAGAGAAGAGAATGAGGGAGAAAGAGAGGGACACACCCAGGACCAGAAACCAGGCAGCCACCAGTCCACCAGACAATGAAGGAAGAAGGAAAGTAAGGCATACATAAAGGTTAAAAAGTTCCAAGGCAAAAGGTAGAGGTTAACTTAAATTAAAAGAGCGAACCAGAAACGAGCCTAAGCTAGGCCGAGCATTCATAACTAATAAATCTTTGTGACATGATTTGGGAGCTGAGTGGTGGTCCATAAAAGAAAGCTAGGTGCAAAGAATAGCACATAGTAAAAATTCAGATATTTGATCATGAGCAAGCACGTGCACATGCATGCGCACACACCACACACATGCCCGCGCACAGGCACGCAGACCAGTAAATTTTATAGACCAGAATATTGCGAAAATAATTTTATAGACCAGAATAAGCGAAAGGAGTGTTATGAACCTAAGAGCTGGGCGCAGGGCTAGAAAGACAGGAATACCACTACACAGTCTGTGGGGGATCCCAGGGTCCCAAAGTAGACTGTCCTCAAAGCTTATGCCTGAAGGTGAAAACAGCGCCTAAGGATCTTCTGCTGCCTTACTAACGAGACCTGTGATGACTAATCTTCACTGTCAATTTGATTTAGAATCACCTAGGAGACGCATCTCTAGGTCTGTCTGTGACAGCATTTCCGAGTAACTGTAGAGGTACTAGTTCAGCAAATGAATAAGAAAAGAGAGAGAAAGAGAGAGAGAGAGAGAGAGACCCAAGTGAGCAGCATCATTCCTCTCTGCCCCGACCACAGATGGTATCACTGACAGCTTCACACCCCGCCACTGTGCTTGCCAGACAGCTGAGCATGTCCCCTGGAACCATGAGCCAAATCCAGTCCTTCTTCCTCATCCTGCTCCTGTCAGACATTTTCTGTCACATCGATGGGAAAAGTAACACATACAAATCCTTTAGAAGATTTCAGACTGTGCCGAATTCCACTTTATAATGGAAATTCTAGAAGAGTCCACAGCCACCTCAGAGAAAACACACATAACACTTTGCCATGTCTAGCCTCTTAGTGGAAGAAAGTTGGACAAGCCACACTGTTTTGTTTTGTTTTAAAAAAAATGCTTTTTTTGTAACTAATATAGGTAAATAGAAGCCTTTGTTGAGACAGAAGTAGGCAGTCACCTAGCAGCTTCCTAGCATAAGGCCACACTTGCCCAGGGCAAAATGACTAAATTCAAACATTGGGGGATATGCGCGGGCAGCTCTGAAGACACAGGGCTACACAGCCTAATGCTGTCTAAGCTAACAGGATACATAAACCCCTCTGGGCACAAACCTAGAGTACACAGGTTTCCACATGCCCCTGCCCTGCTGTGCTCAGAGCAGAATACAGCTGCCCCCCATCCCACCCCCCTCACGCGCCCTCCCACCAGCATTGTTCAAATATTCATCTGACAGCATTAAAAATGTAAGTTAAAGCCATGCTTGATTAGCAAACGTTGCTTTTAGAGTAGATTTTTTTTTTTAATTTTCACTGCAGGCCTTGAGGTAAGTCATAATGCAAAGGTGGTCGGGGAGCTTGGGGAGACACCCACGGCGTGAGTGGCAGTAGGAGAGTCAGTAGGTGTTCTGCTCAGGGCACAAGTGTCAAGCCAGACTTCTTTCCTTAAAATGACTGTGTGAAGTGACAGAAGATTAGAAATGGCTGTAGCCGCTGCCTCTGCCTCTCTTCTACCCCCTCCTTCCCTCTGTCTCCTTTTCTTTGCCTTAAGGCTTGGTTTCTGTCATTGGCAACCAAGCAATCCTAAATGATGCATTGCAGTCCGTGCATCTCAGCAATCTTTGCCAGTTTAATGATCCATGGGGTACCCACAAGTGAACTGCACACAAGAAAGATTTGAGCAGGAATAGTAGGTTTATGGGTTTATAGAGAGATCACTGGAAACTTACACATTCCTTCAAAGTAGCCTGAGGTGATGAGACTCAAGATGGCAGAGGCTGCTTGTCAAAGGAAAATTCTACGAGCACAGGTCAATGGACACTGTGCCAAGCACCAAACCAGTTGTGAGAAGCAAGGCTCAGCAGTCACATGAGTGAGGCCAGTGTCATGGATTAGTAATGTCACCACCATGACTTAGGTAAGGGCAAAATCAGAAGGTGGAGTCCAGGCACTAAGGTGGCATTTTGGAAATATTCAGGGCAATGTCAAATGGATGAGGCAGAACACCCTGGGACAAACAACTTACAACAAGGAAGGCATGGTAGTTTTTGCCATGGCTGACCTTGAGGGTGACTTATTCGGCTACTGCAGGAGCCTCCCTGCATTTCTGACCTGGTGTCCCAATTGTCACTTTGCCCAGAGAGAAGCCAGGAGAGTTCTGGCAGCAGCCAGGAGGCTCAGAGGTTAGGCTCTTCCATGCTCCTGCCATGGTTGGAGAGAGACTCGCCTCTTGATTCTCCAGGCTCCAAGGCAGCTTCCCTTCAGACAGTGGAATCTCCCAGTGTCTAGGACAGCTCCTTGAGCCTGGAGGTTAAACCTCACTTCCTTTCGCACAGCTGTGAAACATTTCACAGGGTTGATGTGAGGATAAACGAGATGGTGCAGAGAATGCATTTCGTAGAGCTGCACACTCGCTAACGGCTCAACAAAGTTAGAGAGCGTGCCAGCTGACATGTTCAATGATGTGCCTGAGAGCGATGCCAATCCCTTCATCGTCACTCTCCGAGTCCTAGCCAGCATGTGTTGTTTTGTTTGAAAGCCTACGGGTCTGTTGCTAGGCTGTTTACTCTTTGGACCCATCCTGCGGCCCTAGAAGACTCCTACTGCAGGTGGAGGGGTCAGGAAGGGTTTGGCTCTTGCTTCTAGAAGGGGGTGGGGAGCACCTGGCAGCCAAGTGGCAGCTGATTCACACAAATGGTATTTGGATAAGGTGGAGGGAGCCGTAGAGGAGCCTGCCTCCCGGAAACCGGCTCCTCTCTCATTCATCCCAGCTGCCATCTTTCATCACTGCCCTCCCCCAGATGTGGCGGCCAACTCTGTCTCACAGACTCCCCTCCCACACCAGAAACATGTCGAGACTTCGCTGCCTGGTCCGAGTCCTCCTAGGAAGGAAGCACGGTCCATCTGTGAGAAGTAGAGAGCAGTGGCATGATAAATGGGTCAGACAAGGACTAATATTTGTTTGCTAATGCAGCCAGAGAAGAAGTAAGTTTGTTGCTGAGGGAGTTTGGGGACTATGGTAAGAGACACAGCTTTTGTGTAGAGAAGGCTGGGATCCACAGCCACAGACAAAAGCCAAAAGTTGCCACATCTACCAATGCTGAACCAGAGAAGCCTCTGCTTGGACAGTTGCTTCCAATGAGTCTCACAGTCAAGGCTGTGTTGTCTCCCACGTCAACCAGGCAACACTGGACACAGTGGCAATTAACTGGGATCATTTGAAGCCAGAATACAACCTCAGGGGAAAATTAAAGTTCATTTGGGTAGTTGCACTCCATTGTTGAACATATGATACTTTCTGAATTTTAGATTTAGAAGTTTAGAGTGTTAAATTTTTAGACTGTTCCCATCCAGTGGTTTTACATCATTGGAACAAAAGCTGGAAATCGCTTCTGCTGTCGCAAAGCCCCATTGAAAATGGCTGGTGGGAAGTTAGTGATACTGAGTTCCCACCTCCTGCTGCAAAGGACCCTGGAGGAAATTGGGTGCCCATTCTTAGTGGTTTCATACACGAAACCCAGCAACAACACCCTCCTTGGGTTCTCAAGTAAGAAAATAAGGCTATTGTTTTCTGAGTCTCACTACGTGAGTGTTTCACGGCATTGTCTGACAGGAAGCTCCCAGAGGTTGATATCACAGGGTCAGCTCGCTCCCTTGTTTGCAACCAACAGATGATAAAGTTAGAAGAACATTGTTCATAATCACAAGACCCCAGATTTATATTACTGATTTTTAGATCCATAGTATCTGACACCTCACAAGTTAGTCTTCGTTCTGGGGCACACTTGAATTTAATTTAATTTGTGTTCCATTTCAAACTATTCAATACAGATCATTCCACCTTGGTAGTTCTCTCTAAAATTCTAGGAGTAAGATTAGAGTACGAAAAAAAATAAATTGCAAAACACAAAATGAACCTTTTAGATTGGTTAGTGGGAGAAAATGAAAACTGTTTTAAATTCATATGATTGTTTGATTGCCATAGGTCCCTTCTCAGTACTTTTTTTTTTTTTAGCATTCCCTAACTCAAAGGGGGTCAACAATGAAAGGCTGACTTATAAAGGAAGCCAACTTTGTCGGGGGAGACACACGTGGTACCTGAGTGCCAATCATCTCCCTCAGTATTGGTCCATCCTAGCATGCCTTCTCCAGGTGTGGACACAGGTATCACTTTCTTAGCACCTCATTCTTGTCTGTCTCCTGATGACTCTGAGGATGGAAATTTTATTAACCTTGTTTCACAGTTGCACTAACTGGCTCAGAGGAGGAAAGCCATTTGTAGACTATCACAGAGGCACAGAGGAGGCTCCCAATCAGCTTCCCTGAGCTCTTAGACAACTAATGTCTGTTTTCTACTAAAGTGTTTAGCCTCTTGTAAGCGTTCAGCAACCTTCCTGACTAAGAGAGGTAATGGCCCGCACAGTTTGTACTTCTAATACAAATCAAACCACAGCTGAAAGACACAAAGCCAGGGCCCAAAACAGTGATTCACCGCCTACCTTGTGAAAGACAGTGGTATTTCTGGGTCAAAGTCTAATGAACGGATGTGCGCATAGCAATTAGCTGTGCAGGCACCCTGACTGGCAATCTTGGCAGAACAGCTGGGATTGTCATA
Organism: Ondatra zibethicus; assembly: GCA_004026605.1. Taxonomy (NCBI): domain Eukaryota; kingdom Metazoa; phylum Chordata; class Mammalia; order Rodentia; family Cricetidae; genus Ondatra; species Ondatra zibethicus. The sequence continues at coordinate 46,745 of PVIU01004711.1, forward strand.
GAAACTGGACCCCTCTCTGCCCTGCAGAAAAATTCCACGTGGCCGATTCAGGATAGAGAGGGCTCCCTTCCTCTCCAAAGCCGGAATTCTGCCCCTTTAATTCTGCCCCGTTACATCTCCCAAAAAGAAGCAGTATAAGGTCAGGGTGGAGGGCAAAGATGGGCTGACAAATACAGAGATATCACCTGTCAATCATTTCTACCACTTTGGAATGTCTGATAACAACTCACAATGCAGTAACTTCTCGAATCTGTCTGCAAATGGTGAGGAAGGTCAAGTGCTTGCCATGTAACTATGAGAACCTGAGTTTGATCCCCAGAACCCATGTAGCACGGAACTTGCTGGTCAGTCAGTCTAACAAGTCAGCACACTCAGGGTTCAGTAAGAGACTGTCTCAAATAAATAAATAAATAAGTAAATAAATAAATAAGTAAATAAATAAGTAAATAAATAAATGTGGGTAGTGTTTAGGAAGACACCTGACATTCACCTCAGACTTCTATGCCCCTGTTCACACACATTTAAATATACTCATGCATACATACACACACACACACACACACACACACACACACACACACACCTCTAAAAAAGGACTAGGTTCAATTAACTTTGTTCATTTCCTTCCCTCCATTAGTAAGCTTCATCATTTATAACCAAGGAGAATAATATAATAATGATGGAGAATACACTCCATTACCATAATGTTTTAGTTCTGCAAATGTCCAAACATCTTCATAATCCTCTGAGAAATAGAAAAAAATATTATTCATCTAATTAGCTGTCTACTCGAGTCACCCATTGTATATGACTGGGAAGACAAAGGGTAGAGAATTTGGGAAACAAAAATTGACAGAGTGCCTAATAGAAGCTGAGCATTTCAATTCAGTTTCTGCTGTTCTATGCTCTATTATCATATCCATCTTGCAAGAAAGAAGCCGGTGCCCAGACAGGAAGAATGAACAGCCCTCGGTCTCACAGACAGTTGGGATTCAAAGTCAGGGCTCCCCAACTCTAAAACTTTTGTTCTTTCTGTTCGTACAGTTCCCATGCATTTACTTTATTCTATATGCACCCACATTTAGAACCACTCTTGTGACAGTCACCATTCCATTAGTGTGATAAAATACCTGAGGTAATCAATTTTTTTAAAAGGAAGGGCTTAGGGGCTGGAGAGAAAGCACAGTGCTTATGAGCACTGGCTGCTCTTGCTGAGGGTGTGGGTTCCATTCCCAGCACCCACACGGCAGCTCACAACCATTTCTAACCCCAGTTCTGGGGAATCCTACACCCTCTTCTGGCCTCCATGGCACTGGGAAGGCACAAGGTGCACATACATACATGCAACCAAAATATTCAGACACACAAAATAAAAATAAATAAATCTTTATTTTAAAAAGTAAAAATCTAGGTATGTCTCACTGTTTTGGAGGTTTTGTAGTTGAGTTTGGCCCATTGCTTTGGGGCGTGTGGTGAGGCAGGGGCATATATACAAAGTCACCACCCGCTGGATATAAAGAGAGGAGGACTGCTATGGGATAATGGTTTTACCCTATAAAGATTTGTTTCTTGTACTTGTTTAATAAAATGCTGATTGGCCAGTAGCCAGGCAAGAAATACAGGTCGGGTGACCAGCCATGAGAACAGGAGAATTCTGGAAAGAGGAAAGAGTCAGTCTGCAGTCATCATCCAGACACAGAGGAAGCAAGATGAGAATGCCTCACCGAAAAAGGTACCAAGCCACGTGGCTAACATAGATAAGAATGATGGACTAATATAAGATGTAAGAAAGAGTTAATAAGAAGCCTGAGCTAATAGACCAGACAGTTTATAATTAATGTAGATCTCTGTGTGTTTTCTTTAGGATTGAACAATGCGGGACCCAGTAGGACAGAAAACTCAGTCAACAAATGGTGCCCAATGTGTGGACAACTGCATCCGCAGAAAGCCTGAGAAGGCTTGGGAAGTAATTCTAGACAAAAATGAACAGAGTTAAGAATGCTTCTTGGTAGCATTTTCTTAGGTGGGATCTGATTGCTAGAGGCAAGTGTGCCTCATTTAAGAGAGGCTTCCTGACTCAGCTTCAGCTGCAAAATCTTGCAGCTCTTCTAAGAGCCCCCCAACACTTAAATGGTGTTCATGAATAGCCAATAGCATGCTTTTTGGTGGTGGCAGGGACCTTGAAACTCCATAGAATTGTGACAATAAACATGGCTCTGGCCAGTACCTCTGCTATGAGACTAGAGTCTCAGAAAGCTAAGAAATGGCCTGGATCCAACCATCAAAGCCATGGCTTTAATCCTAGCCATATTGTTTAGCAAATTAAAGACTCATGTGGTCAGAAAAAGAGAGATATACAGTAAAGATAGATTCAGATGAAGAAAACCTCTAAATAGTTTATAGTGTGCTTAAAAATATATGTAGACTTGGGAGAGAAAAGAAAAAGGATAAAGTCCTTAAAATAAAAATAAAGAAAGAGAGTAGTTGGGTGTCGTGGCATGCACATACCTTTAATCCCAGCACTTGGAAGAAGAAGCAGGCAGATCTCTGTGAGTTCAAGAACAGCCTGGTCTACAGAGTGAGTTCCAGCACAGCCAAAAATACACAGAGAAACCCTGTCTCAAAAAGCCAAAACTGGAAAATAAAAATAAAAGAAATAGAGTTTAAAATAAAGCCACATAAAGATGAAAAATGCACAGAGAGTCTGGATACTGTTGTTACTGTGTTTTTAAATTGTTTGATGGCTGAAGAAGGTGCAAAAGCTGCTAAAAGATATTTTATTTAAAATGCTGCAGGATTAATCCAACATATATATTTTGAAAATGCCTTGACTTCAAAATTTAAGTCAAAAGGTATGTTACTTAGGAGAAGAGGTTTTTCTTTCCACAGGAAATGAGAGGATGTAGATTCATTCTGGGTTAAGAAAAATCAGGTTTGATCAAGGAAGTCCACCTGAAGAATCTCCAATAGAAGCAGATGGTCCAGATGATCCAACATTTCAGAGGACCTCTGTTGGCGTTTCCTCTGAGTTCTGCATCCAGAACAGTTTCAAGACTGCTAGCTGAGATGATCAAGCCTCACAGAATTTTCCAGTCAGGACTTGACAATAATTCTAAATTTTTTTTAGGTCCCTGTAAGATTATCAGTGCCCCCAAATCATCAGGAAGTATCTTGGAAAACTACGCCCACATTCCCAAAAAATGGATTATGGATGTTTATCTTTGTTTATAGTGTTGGTTACAAGTTGTATGGATAATGGTCAGGAAGAAAGCTAAACAAGCAAGATTCGATTCAGGATTCTTGTTTTGAAAAAAAAGTGGGGGTAAGTGATGTGGGACAATGGTTTTACCCTGTAAAGATTGTTTCTTGTACTTGTTTAATAAAATGCTGATTGGCCAGTAGCCAGGCAAGAAGTACAGGTTGGGTGACCAGGCAGGAAGTAGAGACGGTGCAATGAGAACAGGAGAATTCTGGGAAGAGGAAAGAGTCAGTCTGCAGTCATCATTTAGACACAGAGGAAGCAAGATGTGACTGCCTCAACAAAAAGGTTCCAAGCCACATGGCTAACATAGACAAGAATAATGGGCTAATATAAGATGTAAAAAAGAGTTAATAAGAAGCCTGAGCTAATAGCCCAATCAGTTTATAATTAATGTAGATCTCTGTGTATTTTCTTTGGGACTGAACGACTGTGGGACCAGGTGGGACAGAAACCTCTGTAAACAGAGGACCAAGGGTTTTTGTATCCCCTCAAGGGCAGCCCCACAGTGACAAGAGGAATTCACACTAGGCTCCACTTAAAGACTGTACCACCTCCCAAAGGACCTGAATTGGAGACCAAGCCTTTCACACAATAGCCTGAATGGGACATTTACCTAAACTTCTAACACCTGGAAATACATATATTCCAGAAAAATTTGAAGTTTACACTGATGGGAACCTGGGTAAATAAAATCAATTTCCTCTCTCCCATCTCTATACCTTTTCAGCCACCATCGTGTTCTTAATGCAGGTCAGATAAATAAACAGTGGCGCAGCAACTAGACCCTGTGATAGGTTGACCCTGAAGCTGTGCCACATGGTGAGATAACAGTTCATCCAATAGGTTTATTCCAAACCTATTCCATTATGCTGCTGTAAAAAAAAAATGGCTGATACAAGGTCCAGGCATTGTGAGAGTCTAAATTATTGAAAAGAGATTCACTGAGGTTTATAATATCCTACTTAGGCTGGGGAATATGCTGAGGAATCTGCAAAAATTCATGGTGATGAGCTGCATTGCTTTTATTTTTAATTTTTAAAATTCGTTTGTGTGTTAGCTTGCAGAGGCCACATAGCAAACTCCATTTCACCATTCCTTGCCTGGGTATTGACATTTGTAAAAGCGTATTTGAAAAGAAATTCTCATTTCCTTTAGGCTCAGAACTTCCCTCCAGATGAACATGAATGTGAGGCTGTGAATGATGAACCAAATGAACAAAACTCAAAGGCTTGAGTCTCGGATCTATCCTTGGGACCAATGGCAAAGCTCAGCATCAGAGTCTGTGTTTATAGAACAGTCTGTGCCCCTACAGGGAGATATGTGTTCATTCATTCGGTGTGTAAATACAAATACATGCAGCACAATGTTTCAGTGTTTAAAGAGACTATAAACATCATCACTACCACCAAAGTACCTACCATATTGATATAGTAATTGCAAACAAAAATCTGTCCTGCCCAAGGAGCTCAGAAGAAGAAATTTGGCATATCCACAGCTGTAGAAGGAAACACGAGATCAGCATCTATGAGCAGAACACTACTAAATCTCCAGGAATTGTCTAAATGTCTTTTATTATTTCAGTTGTGGTCAGAATCCAGAGTGCTCCTTAGCTACCTTCACACTGGACATGAGATTGCATTTGGTCTCTGCATTTCTCCTTAAACTGCCATCAGTTTTCTGGATTAGCTTTTCTCTTTCTACTGAAGTGAGCTTTTATCCATAAAACTTAATGCTGGTTTTTTTTTCATCTTTTTGCTTTGATAATCAGAACCAGGACTATGTCATGGTAAGCTCTCTCTCTCTCTCTCCTCCCTATACCTCCCTCCCCCTCCTCTCTCTAATATCCCAGACAATTCTTCCCTCAACCCCAAATCATATTCCAGTGCAGACTCTTGCACTATGGATTGTCATGGACCTTCAGCACATTTCCTTCATCTCAGGAATGTCGTCTTGGTTATCTTTGATCTTTATGATATTGGCATGTTTTCAAGCGTCTACATCAGCCATTTAGGAGATCTTCTACATTTTAGTTTGTCTGGCTGTTTCCTCTCTTTGTCAAGCATTTTACGTACATGATGTAGTTTATTACATTCATATCGCATCAGATGCCTAAGGTCAGCTTAGCCTAATAGTGGGCATGCTGATTTTTATCTCTTGGTGCAAATAATGCTAAAAAAAAAATCGTTACTGCAAATGTACATGTCCCCTTAGTAATTTTAAGGAGTTTTCAGAATAATGCTTTGAAATAGTATATTCTGTGCTCTGTAATCTTTTTAATGTTGGTCTCAGTGTCCTCAATGATGTTTATATGAATACTTTATTATGTCAAAAGCTACAAGGTAGGTATTTTTCCTAACCTACTATTTCTTCTAAATTCATCACCAATTATTTCTTATAAAAGCAAAGCTTTAGCTTTCTACCCAGCTCATCCTTGTCGGGGCACCATCATCAGTTTGCTAAAACTGTTTGAAGAACCAATGTACGATAATTGATCATTGTAATTTTAATTAACTGTTAGCAAGCAAACAAAATAACAGGTTTGAAGCATGATTAATAAAAACTCAGAGACAGAAATTGGGGTTCAACCTGAATATCAGAAAAGCAAAACAGCCAGTCTCTGGCTCTTACCTCAACCTCAGTCTGAAATGGTGATCCTGCCTCCAGGAATCTCAGAATGGGACTGTGTCTGTGAGCTGTCTCCTCCTGTTTTATATTCCTCTCTAGGGCTGGGATTAAAGGTGTACACCACTGGGATTAAAGGCAAGCACTGCTGGGATTCTATGGCAAACTAGTGTGGCTACTGGGATTAAAGGTGTGTGTTACCACTGTGTGGTCTGTAAAGATGACCAGTGGGACTGTTTTACTCTCTGATCTTCAGGCAGTCTTTATTTATTAAAACACAAATGAAATATCACTACATAGGTTTCATTGCAATATTTAGACACATGTATATAGCATACATTGCTCTTATTTACCTCTCCCATTGCATTATCTCATTCTCCTTCTCCAACCTGCTATTTCCTTTTCCTCCAAAATAGACTCCTCCAGCTTTTGTGTTATATAATATATATTAAAATACCCAGTTTCTGCATATTAGAGAAAATGTAATGTTTGTCTCTTTTTCCATTACTCTTGTGCCCCCCTTTTCGCCCCTTGTGATCCACTCTCCCCACACACAGTCTTACTTTCTTGTCTTTTGTTTTTTCTTTAGAATATGTTTTTGTCCATTTATTTTTAACTAGCATACTGAGCAAGGAGCTTCAATATAGCATTTTCAGACATTCTTTGTTCTTATTGCCTCCCATCCCTGCTGGCTCGTCCCTTCTGCTTTCAGGTGGCGCGTGTTATATCACTTTCTCCTCCACCAAGACCTCTTCTTCCTATCTTTTTTCTTTAAGATTTATTTATTTTTGTTTTATGTGTATGGGTGCTTTGCCTGGGTGTATATCTGTGCACCTCATGTGTGCCTGGTGCTTTCAGAGGCCAGAAAAGAACATTGGATACCTAGAAACTAAAGTTAAATATGATTGTGCACAACTATATATGTGCTGGGAACTGAACTCAGGTCATCTGCAAAGGCCATCTCTCTGAGCCATCTCTCTAGACCCTTTCTCTTCAATTGATACGGCCCCCTTCAACTTTCATTACTTACATTGCCATGCATGTGTACACACACACAAATTAAAATCTGGTATTTACATATCAGATAAAACTTATAGCCTATGTCTTTCTGAATCTGGTTTATTTCAGCATATCAGTTTCCTATTCCATCTGTTTTGCTGCAAGGACTTCACTGTTCTGTAACAGTGAGCGAAATGCCATTGTGTATATGTAACATATTTTCTTTACCTACTCATCTGTTGAAAGACATCAAGCCTGGTTCCATTTCTTAGCTATGGGAATCGTGCAGCTTTGGGCCATGTACACAGGGGTGGTGTAGTCAGGTCATATGATTGGTCTGGTGTCAGTAGTTTGAGAAACATCCATACTCATTTGCATAGTGTCTACACAAGTTTGTAGTACCACCAGGAACACATGAAGGTTCATCTTTCCAAACATCTTTTCCAGCATTCTGACTCCAGTGGGAAGGAATTTCAATGCCTTTCAATCTGCATTTTCATTGATCCATGCAGATTGGATCAATTTCATTGATGCAGAGAGGTTGAATTCTTTTCAAATATTCGCTTACAATTGGTGTTTCTTCCTTTAAGAACTGCCTATTCAATTCCTTTGCCCATTTATTAATTGATTGATTGTTGGGTTTGTTTTTGTTAGCATTTTGCTTTTGTTTTCTTTTGGGGTGTGTGTGTGTTAGTGTTTACTATTTTGAGTTCTGTTTGGATTGTAGATATTAATCCTTATCAGAGATATTGTTGGCAAAGATTTTCTCCCATTCTACAAGATGTCTCAATGCTCTGTGAAATGTTTCCTTTGATCTGCTGAAACGTTTTAATTTTACTCACTGCTGTTTGGCAAATCTTACTATCATTTATCTCCTGAGCTATTGGAGTCCTTTTTAAAAGCTCTTGCATATTCCTATATCTCGAAATATTTGCCTTTAATTTTCCTTGGGACTATATGTATCCCATGAATTTTTTGCTTGATCTCTTGATCATGTCCCAGAGTCCTTACAAGTGTGGTCTCCTCATTGGTTTTTGTTTGTTTGCGCCCTTGATTGTTTTTTCTTTGATGTCTAAATGTGGTATTTACTTGCACTATCTGCCATCTCTGAAATTCTTTCTTCTTAATGTAGTCTATCGGGAGCTATAGATCCCTGGCCCCTTGACTTTCTTTGCCTGCAGCTGCTCTGAGCAGGAGACCTTGATGGCAGGATGGTGGACCTGCTGCTGAAAGATCCTGAGAGCTGGGCGTGGCTAAGGATCCCTATATAAGCTTCCCCTGAGCACAATAAAGTTGGCATTTGGCATTCTTGTATCAAGGATGACCCATGTCCGTGTCTCTGTGTGTGTGTGTGTCTCTGTGTGTCTGTGTTTGTCTATGTGTTTCATTGCAAACATTTCTGCTTGTTTGTTTCCAGTATCTCCCATTGTTAAATTTCATTCCTATGTTACTGTCTTTCTGGTATTTCTGTTGTGGGCTTTCTAGACCAGCTCATACCTTATTTCCTAACTTTACTCGTATGCCTGTCTGCATCCTTTCTGAAGTCATTCTCACACGCAGACTTTTGAATCATTTGTACAGCATGTCAGCCCTTGGGAGATGATCATCGAGAGGGGCTTTATTCGAGACGGTTTTGCATGTCTGTGGGTGTTCTGCCAGCATGTCTGTCTGTAGTTTAGCACCGGCATTCCTGATGCCTGCAGGGGCCAGAAGAGGTCATTCGATATGGAGAACTGGAGTTACAAACTGCCATGAGTCACCATTTGGGTGCCGGGACTCAAATCCAGATTCTCTAGAAAAGCAGCAGTGCTCCTGCCATGGAGCTGTCTCTCCTGCCCTGCAAAATCATTCTTAATGCTACAACAGCTCTCATATTTGACCAACATGAGCCGAGGTAACAAACATCCAGAGCTCATTCTCTTAGCAAATGGGCTATTACAAAATTTTAGCACATATAAGACTAAATTTAGTTATTTTACTTTAGCCATGCAGGAGTAATTTTCAATCTCCATATGTTCTAGGAGAGTAACTTTTACCTCTCTATGTTTAAATTTGCATAACATGGGCTTATAGGCAAAAGACGGCACAGTGTTTATACCAGGCAGGCCAGGATTCCTTAAAGAGGGCAACAGAGGCAAGCCCACTGAGAACACAGAGCCTTGTGAGTTTGTACAGTGTCTTTTTCAGCACATGTCTCGTACACACACAGAGTTGTGTATTTTCTTTGTAGTGTTGCTGCTGCCAAGAACGAAATGACTAATAGTCATCCCCTGATCTCTTTGGCCACCTCAGGTTTCACTCCACTCAAGCCTGCTGAGGAAATGGCCAGCCTGTGACTCTGAGTTTGAATATTAATTAAGCAATCCATCCCTGGCCCAAAGACAGGAAGAGTCAGAGGCCTGCTTAAAACTTTAGATCAATTCTAGATTGAAATCAATAATGCGTCCATGCTCAGGGTCACAGATTGGCTTGGGGAACAGATTCTTGACAGAGAAGTTCCTGTTGGTCCCTGCCCATACTCCAAACTCTCTCACTGGCTGCTGACAAGCTCTCCAAGTCAGAGTAGTTCATCCCTGGCTGCTGAGGAGCTCCCCGAGTCAGGGTAGTCCATCCCTGGCTGCTGAGGAGCTCCCCGAGTCAGGGTAGCCCATCACTCACGTTTAACCTGTCGCTTTACTGTTGCTTGACCACAAGCCAAAGCAAAAGGAAGGTCCCTGCAGTGCACTTGGCAGCTGCCCTACTCCAGACTGTGCCTTTCAACAGACAGAAAGAGGCTTTGAAGTCTGCCTCCCCTCTGCATGCCCCAAGCAGGGGGATCACACAAATAAGCTGGCTCTGGGCTCTCCGGCCTTCAGCCAAGAGATGCTGAGCAAGGACCTGACCTACTGCTCTCATAACTGAGCAGATTGATGGGTCCATTTCCAGAAGGGCAAAAGGTATCAAAGACAAAGACATCAGATGTTAAACAGGACCTTTGTGCTGCTTCTCTGTTTAGGGAAAAGCCTAGTATTTTATACTTATATTTGAATATAAGAATATCAGTCCTGGAGGAAAGAAGGGGCATGGGGAAAAATTTATAGCTCAATTAAAAATAATAAAATATATATATATATAATATCAGTCTTTTGGCCTCTGTGTATTGAGTCAAAAGCAAATCCCACTGCAAAGCATTATAGCTGTTTTGTAAATTTACACTTGGTTTACTAATAATTCATAATAAGTATAAATTCTGGACATGAATCACATAAAGTCAGGAGTCAATACATAGCGCTTTAGAATCAATGAATGGCTGATGAACGAATGAAGCCAGAGCGCAGGATGAGGGGTGGAGTAAGGGAATGGAAACTGAATGGATATCAGGGAATCTGGATTTTGGTCCCTGCTGAATTCTTTCCGGGGCTCCCATTTAACTGCTTGGACAGCAACAGCTCCGTCAAGAAAATAAATCACTTGGAGGGATCGATTATTATTTCACTTCTGTGATGATGCGATTAATCATCAAGAATCAAAGCAGCTGATAAAGTGCAGCCATAAGTGCTATTCAGATAGTCTCTGGATAAGCAAGGCTCTAAAAGCAATCCCAAACAGTTACAGCGCGCGGTGAATAGATGATGGATTTGGATCTCAACTCTGTCACGAGGCTAGAGAATGAGTCACAGGCGCGGCGTCTTCACCTTTGCTTCCAACCCAAGAGGATCCTGAAAACACAAGCGGAGAGAGCGCTCACCAGAGGCCTCCTTGTTGTCCTGAGAGCGCCCACCAGAGGCCTCCTTGTTGTCCTGAGAGCGCCCACCAGAGGCCTCCTTGTTGTCCTGAGGGAGACGCAAAGAAGCCTTCAAAACCAGCTATTTGGAGAGTCCAGGACTGAGGAAATAAAGGGTTTGAATTAAATACCAATGAAAGAAGCATTTCAGGAAGGGTTAATGTTCCACAACTAGGCACGGAAGCCTGCAGTTATTCACTTGTGCTGTCTCTTTACTGATGTTCTGATTTAGAGAAGTATACCACAGACATGGGAATGCTTGACATTTCTAGCTACCTAACTTCCTCTATTTTTGTTTTAAAGTTTCTCTTTTTTAAGAGGGGTGCAATGAACTTTATTGATGGCATTCAAGAGAGAGTAGGGCTCCCTAAGCCCCTCCTGCTATCTGGGGGTCTGGGATGGAAACCGTGAGGGAGATGCTCAGTGTCAAGGGTTAAAGTTTCTTCAAATGATGCTCTGTTCATACTAACGAGATAACTATCTAAGACTTGAGTTTTGAAAGAAGTTGTTGGTAAAAAAGATCTCTTCAAGACTCCAACAGTGACCACCAACTGATAAATGGGCCTAGAACTTCCCACACCATCCAAGTGATGTTTCCTTCTGAGTTGCTCAATAGACAATGAGAGCAAGAGAAAGAAACTTTGACCTGCATTAAACCTACACACACAGGTCCTATGGAAATGCAAATAGCTGGGAGTTTGGGCTAAGCAATACTGTTTATTGTGTCTTCATGCCATCAGTATTTGCTGTGTTAGGAATGGTATTTTAGCCAAATGCCAGATGTGATGGCTTATGTCTGTAATTTGAGCACTCAGGGGGCAGAGGCAGGAGGATCTCAAGTTTTAGGACAGCCTGAGCTACATTAAGGGGACCCTGTCTTTAAAAAAAAACACATATTTTTATTAAATTAAACCAATAAAGTTTTCATCTCTAAAACATTTCACTTCATTCTTCTACCCTTCACACAAGACATAAAAGACTCAGGATGGAATAAACCAGGTGCAGTAAAGGGGCTGCATCAGCCCTCATGCTTGAGCAGGCACCATGTTGAAAAACTGTCCTTGGAGACAGAATATTTTTAAACTACTTTAAGATATTAATAAATCTGGAAGAGCCAGGATCATCATTTCTACAGTCATGTGTCAGGTCCTTCTCCATTATAGGTAACCCACAAAACTGAAACTGAACCAAAAGAGTCCAGATAAAAGATCCACATACTATGGAAAAAAATAGTACACTACATGCCCTGAGTCCATCTGTGTCTAACTGGCAAATCAGTGATAGTTAATGAGGAAGGGTAAGAGGCAAGAATCCTTTGGTCACACAGTTAAATTATTTTGATTTTGAAGATATATGGTCTCACTGTGTAAGCCTTGGCTGGCCTGGAACTTTCTACGAAGACTAGGATGCCCTGAACTTCATAGCAAACTTAATTTCTCTGGTCCCTTCATACTGGAACATACCAGGCAGGTACTGCCATGTCTGGTCCTCACACACTTTAAAGTTTTAAGAACAGTCTAATGTCATTCTCCTATAACAGCAAATGCACTACTTTATAATTTCTGCATCATCCCTTGCCCACCAGAGCAGAGGGAGTGAAGAGCCCTGTGAAGAGACCAGAAGGGCTGGAAAGCTAAATCTGAGGAACCTCAGAGACTTCCTGAGATGATCAACAACTAAAAAAATCTTCCCGGGATGAACCTTCTAAGACAAAGCGTGAAAATAATGCTTGCAGTAGCTGTTGCAGACTTAATCCACAGACATCGTCATGGGAGTTAGAGGCTGCTCATTCGAACTATAATCACCAGTTTGTATCAACTGCTATGCATAGACTCTTATGTAAGCCAGAGAACTCCAGATTCTAAGTTGGACCTTCTTTTTATAGAATGGGGGGGTGAGGGAGCTGAATTTAGAAGTTTCTCATCCTAACCCAAGGGGAAGTTCTGTCCATTCACAAAGATCTATATGTAAAATGAACCACCTAAGCCAGGAAGCAGATGGAGGATATGGAAGAAACTCAGGAGGAGGAGGGCCTCAGTAATGGATAATGCCAGGGCAGCAGGAACTGACTAGGGACCACTCACAGGGAGAGCAGGGACACCTGTGAGATTATTGACCTCAATCAACTGTACCAGAGACTAAGGCAGGCCCTAGCAGCCAAACCCAGTGCACACCAGCCACCCTCTCTGTTGCCATTTACTTGAACACCATGTGTTCAAGTGCTGTCCATGCTTTACTGATGTGGCCCAGTGTGAAGGATAAAAATCACCTAAAGAGCTCCTTAAAGTACTGCTTCAAACTTCATTTTAAAACCACCATGGATTATAAGTTAGCTGTTTTTGTCTCCTTTTACAATGAGTAGTAAGGCTCACTGGAAAGGCAGATCTGTTCTAGATGCAAAGAAATAAGATGTATCTATTCCACAGATGGGGAGCAGTGAACTACAGTTTTGCTGGACCATCTGTGAATATAGAGGGACAACTATGACTCTAATTTGAGGCATGCTGGTGAAGCCCCATCTCCCCTCAGTTTTCTTTGTCAGCTTTCCAGACAGTATGAGAGCTCCCTACCCTGACCCGGAACCCCAAACTTTTCAGCAGGGAACGACAGTAGATGCATTACATGCAGGTAATGTGGTTGATGAAGAACTTGCGACCTTGGAGAAGGGGAAATATGCCCCATTAGTTAATATGGAAAGTTCATTCCGAAGAGGCATCCTGCTAGTCTCTGTAAACTGTGAGCTAAAGAAAGACGATACATAAGGCAACAAGAACACCTAGTGAGTTCCTCCTATGCAGCTAAGCCCACTCTCTGATGTGGAAGCCCCCGGCTACATGAGACTTTTGAGCACTTTGAAAATGACTAGTTATGTAGCAGAAACAAATTTTAATTAATTTAAACAATCGCATGTGACTACAGGCTGTTTTATCAAATAGTGAAACTTTACATAAACATGAAGGTGTCTGAGGCTCTAAATTTTTATATATGCATGGCATATATCAACACTTCCTGGAAAGGGGGTGAAAAGAAAGAGTGCAGATTGAGCTTAAGTCAGAAATGGGACCAACTTGCCAATTTAGGGAAAGCTAGCCCTGCCCTAAAGCGCCCAGTGCCCTGGACTTAAAAGCCAGATGCTTATGAAAATTGTCTGCATGACAATCTCTCTTTGAATTGACTGTGGATAGAGATGGGATAACATTCAGCTTCCAGAAATGGGCTCTAGCATTTGAGTCACAAGTAGCAGCAAGAGGCTTTGACTCCTGAATTTCAAACATTTTCTCCCATTTTCTGACTCTGTTACATATCCTCACTCCTATAGGTTTGTTCCCGCCCCCACCACCACTGTTCTTGCTCTCTTTTCTCAAAAAGCAGGTAGCTAGAAATATAATAAGAGCTAAGCTATAAAGCTTACCATAGAGCTTCATGCCACCCAAACAATGAAGAAGCATTTTAATATCACTGCCTACCCCCAGTGCTCCCCTGTCCTCCCAATTATACTTGTGTTTGGGTAACTAGAGATTTGCATCAACTGAGAATTTGGTAAGTAAAACAGGAAATGTGAGAATGTGAACTTCACACTTGATAGGGTAGAGCATGAGGAAGGAAATGCCCAACAACAGGGATGGAATATTTTCCCTATGTATCAAACTGAACCAAAAATTAAAGTAAAAAGGCAAAACAGATGCTAGTATGTTTTTAAAGCAAAGCAACGGAGCACATAACCATTCAATGCAGACAATCAGAATAGTTTTATTGATCAGCAAGGAGAATTAGGAAGACAAACACTTACAAGGCCACCTGTTCTTCACATCATTCTGTGACTCTGTTGATTGATGGCCTCGTCCATGTAGAAGTACAAAATAAGCATCTGATGCTTGTTCCTCTGCCAAGTTCTTGAAAGAAAAAAATATTTAAGTATAGGTGGAAAAAATATCTTAAGTCCTACTCAGCAGAAAAAACGCATATGAAATTCATTTTCCACTGTCTGGATAAGTTGGCCCAGTGCATGTTATAGATAAGATTGCTGGCATGTTTCTGATATTAGAATATTTCAGGTCTGTAAGCATAGAAGCAGTTAAGCAACACAATCCATAAGTTCCATCTATTTAGAGTCGGTTGTAAGCATCCAAGCAGGTGACTGCAATCCCACAAGCACACTGGTTTGTAGTCTCTATGACCTTTCCCTATACCCATAACACACTCTTAGCTAGCTCTGTTGAAATGATGTAGGCTATGGGTATAATAGATGTACTAGTTAGGTTTTTTTATTGCTCTGGGGAGACACCATGGCCACAGCAACTTTTGTAAAGAAAAGCATTTAATTGGCATGGCTCCTTATATTTCAGAGGTTTAGTCCATTATCGTCATGGCAGGAGGCAAGACAGGATGTAGGTAGATATGGAGCTGGAGAAGTGGCTGAGAGTTTTATAGCTCAATATTCAGGCAACAGGATGTAGTCTGAGATACTGGGCACAGCTTGAGCATATATGAAATCTCAAAACCTGCCTCCACAGCGACATACTTCATCCAACAGGGCCATACCTACTCCAAGAAAGCCACATCTCTTAATAGTGCTACTCTTTGGGGGACCATTTTCATTCAAACCACCACATTCTGCTTCCTGGCCCCCAAAGGCGTATAGCCATATCACAATGCAAAACTACAGTCAGTCCAACTTCAAAAGTCCCCATAGTCTATCACAGTCTCAAAGTTATTTTAAAGCTTAAAGTTCAAAGTCTCTTCTGAGGTTCATGCAATCTCTTAACTTTGAAGTCTCCAAAGCAACCCAGGTTTCACCTTCAAATTTTCACGAAATGACCTTTCTAGGCTTCCATTCAGGGACACCCCTGACACCTACCTGGCCTCAGAGGCTTTCCTTAGATGCAGAAGCAAACTCCATAACCATTTTCTTCTGTCCTTAACTCTAAAGCCA
This sequence comes from Ondatra zibethicus, assembly GCA_004026605.1. Taxonomy (NCBI): domain Eukaryota; kingdom Metazoa; phylum Chordata; class Mammalia; order Rodentia; family Cricetidae; genus Ondatra; species Ondatra zibethicus. Next base: position 62,324 of record PVIU01004711.1, read on the forward strand.
GAACCATGTAGCCGAAGCTGCCAAGTTCTGCTGCTTACTGGAACTGGAATATGCCCCTCATTCAATTATATTTTCACCAGTTTTCTGTTTTCAATGATTTCCTTCATTGCTTAAGCTTGGCTGTTCTGGAACTTTCTCTGTGGACCAGGCTGGTCTCAAATTTAGAGATTCACCAGCCCCTGCTTTCCAAGTGCTGGGTTGAAGGTGTGCCCCACCACACCCAGCTCTCAGCTTTTCTTTAATTAGTTCTCTAAAGTGAACGGGGTGGGATCTTGCCCTGATGTCACCTCTCCCTTCACGTCACTTCTTAATCTGTTTATCTTCTCGAATGGGGTTTAGTGCCCTTTCCTTTTCACCTCAAATATTTTTCTTTGCATGGCTTTCTCCTTTTCATTTTATATCTTCATTAGTGTGAACACTAGTAACCACACAACAGTCTATACTAGACAATTTTATGATTTCCTCTGCCAAGGGACTTACTCCAAACTCTTCAAACTTTTCAAATAAGGGAGCAAGGAGGTGCCAATGATGACATAACCTTTCACTCTGCAGCTCTTGCTGCAGGACTACCAGCAGTTGGCCGTAGAGCTTGAGGCTCAAGACCATTAAACATGTCTATGTGATGCTATGGTGATGGAAAAGGATCAAGGGCTTCAAGCCCTAGGAAGTCAACTTGGATCCAAACAGCATTTTGCCAGGTCCAAGCAGCACTTGACAATTCCACAGAGCCAGGAGAGTGAAGCGAAACAACTGATACTCCAGGATGTGGTCAGCACCCCAGCTCTCTCAGGTCCTCCAAAGATGAACAACGACCCCCCAGTTCATCAGGAAGTAATATTGAGAACATGGTGTCCTCAAACCCACCTCACCAGGTACCCTTTGCTAACTCCTCATCTTTTTATAATAAATAAAAAGGGAGGAATGTTAGTATTCAGGCATCTCCTTGGGGTCCTGACAGGATATATCCTGTGCACTTTCACTACGTTCCTTTTAAAAGGGTCCTGCCCACCTCCCATCTCTCCCTCTCTCTCTTTCCTTCTCTTTCTCTCTCTTTTTCTCTCTGTCTGTCTGTCTCTCTCTCTTTCTCTCTTCTGCCACTCCTGTTCCCAGAGGTCAATTTCCCCTCTCCCCTCCCCCTTTTCCCCACTCACTCCCCCCATAAAAAACTCTCTACCTGAACCCTGTCACATGACATCTTTCTCTCACATTCCACTTTTTTCAAATTACAACAGCACTGCTTTCCTAACCCAAAGTTCAATTTTTTCTGAACAAAAGCATGGCCGGACCTTTTGTAGTAATACCCCACTCCCAGTACCAACAACTTGTCTTAGTTAGAGTTTCTACTGCTATGTGGAGACCATGTGTACAACAACTCTTAATAGAGGAAAACATTTAATTGGGGTGGCTCACTTATTGCAGTTCAGAGGTTTAGTCCATTATCATCATGGTGGGAAGCAACACAGCACACAGGAAGACGTGGGCAAAAGAAGGAGCAGAAAGTTTTACATCTCAATAGTCAGACAACAGAAAGTATTCTGACATTTTGGGCATGGCATAAGCATGTATGAGACTTCAAAACCTGCCTTCACAGTGACACACGTCCTCCAACAGGGCCAAACCTACTCCAAGAAAGCCACACCTCTTAATAGTGCCACTGCCTTTTGGAGCCATTTTCTTTCAAACCGCCACAATAAACTTGATAATTTGGAACCAAACTTAACAGGTTTTGAAGCCTAGATATGAGAGGAAAGGACCTCTTTATATTCACATGAACTTACTTATTCTACCAAGGAACATTAATGACCCAATTGATTATTCATGATTTTCATCATATGTAGTTGTTCTAAGTAGTCATGTTGCCCTGAAGGCTCTAGAATGATAAATGTAAAATGTCAAGCTGTCTTCTAAATATTTATGCTTATAGCCATAGATAAACGCCACTCTCTGACTTAATCAGAGCACTCTGGATTTCCAGTGAACCGTGATGAAGGCAGAGATTCATGGCTGCACAAGGTGATAAGCACAAAGGGTAGGGATGTGCTTAGTCCTAAACAAGTCACTTATACCATCCTCTATGAAGCTCAAAGAACATTGCAGAAGAATATGAGAACCAGAAAACAGGGAGAAGGGCATCTTCTGGGTAAGACACGGCCATCCAATCACAGACTCCTTGCAGCTACAGATGCTTTCACTGGATATGCACAATAAGGGCTCACTAACAGCCAGATGTGATGGAGGAGCATGACCTCTCTGCCACACTATCTGCTCTGACAGAGTTAGGGCAGGGGTGCGGACCATCATTATCTTCAGTTGTGAGCCCACTGATGACCCTACCAAGCTCTGATAGATACTTCCTATCCAGGAGTTAGACTGGATTAAACCATGGCCCTGGTTAAACTAAATGAGTCATTAAACAAAACTGAAAGTTATGAATCTTGGGAGGAGACTGGTTGAGATGAAGGGCATTGGTAGGGATAGGAGAGAGATAAGAGAGGGCGATGAGGAGAGTCAAAATACATTATATACACGTATGAAATTACCACCTCAAATTTAAAAATACATAGTTATCCCCCCCCAAATTTAAAAACTAAGAAAGGAATAAGAAATAAAACTGCCTGGATTTAATGACAGATTTAAAGACATTTTAAAGAGATCACAAGTAAATGTAATGCAAAAAATGATACACTAAAATTTTTAAGAACTTTAATAAAACTGATGATTTCTTTAAAAACTTTAAACAAAAAGAGGCCAAAAATTATGAGCCCAATAATAGATCTAAGAAAAAGTTCATAAATCTTAATCAATAGTGACAAAATAATGAGATGGTTTTTACTGTTTGTTATTCAACAGCCTCAAGAGCATATCAGTAATTACAGCTGCATGTGTAAACGACATTTATCAATCACTGATGTAGTATGATTACACTACAGGATATGCAGACTTTGTGTTCTTCATTTTCATAGTAACTTCCTGATAGAAATTATTTTCAAAGTTTACAGGAAGAGAATGAGGCTAGTGAGAAATCAAACTGCATATGCTTGGGAAACTTTACAGCATAAATGAAGCAAATTTATAAGCAATTTAAGCAAAAAAGCTATTTAAGAGACATCAATTGTAATGTACAGACATCACTGGAATTCTGATTTAAATGAGAAGCTTAAAGTAAAAAACGTTGGTATTATAATGGATGCTTATCACACATTGTTATGAAGAAGTTATTTTAGGGACAGGAACGTAGCTCATCAGTAGAGCACTCGTCTACTAAGTGCAAGTCCCAGGCCCCCCCACACACACAATCTAGCAGGTATTTATAAGTTGGTAGATTTGTTGATGTGGGGAAAAAGCATTGTGACTATTTTTCTTTAAATTGTCTTTCAGGGCCAGGCAGTGATGGCGCTTGCCTTTAATCCCAGTGCTTGGGACCAAAGGGCAGGAGGATCTTTGTGAGTTCCAGGCCAGCCTGGTCTACAGAGTGAGTTCCAGGACAGGCTCCAAAGCTACAGAGAAACCCTGTCTTGAAAAACAAACAAATGAAAATTGTCTTTCGGGTGAACACATTGAAACATTTGTAGATGAACTGTTACAACAGCAAAGACTTGTTTAAAAGTCTACTGGAGAAGGAAGTGCTGGGAAAAGCAGATAAGAAACAAGATTGCTTGTGAACTGACAGTTGTAGAAGCTGAGGGATAAGTAGATGGGATTGTAGAGCTGTATTTGCATATGCTAATTTTCTATAATAAAATTACCATAAATCTATAAAAATTAAAATGCTATAATGTGGCATACATGGAGATAGATGAATTGATGAGCTAGAATAGATAGTTCAGAAAAACATGTCATTGGGGAGATAGCTCAGTGATGGAATACTTGACTGGCATAAAGACCTCAGTACCATGAAAAGAAAAAAATAGACACATCCAAATATATCATATATTTCCTATATGAAAAATGATAGTTGTATAAGTTTTCTGAAAAATTGGCTAGCATTTTTTCTCCAGTAAAAATCAACTTAAGTTCACCACCAGTATCAAAAGTTGAGTACAAGTATATTAAATAACTAGACACTTGTAATAATGCATATCGTATATCTGAACAAGGACTATCAAAGTACAAAAGCTATAAAAGAAAAATGACAGACAAATGCAAAATGTCACCTATGTCAGATGATTATGACATAGAGTGGGCATACAGCAAACAAAAAATGGAAAAAAATACACAGCAAAAATGACTAGTAATGGGTTCCCCCACTGCGTGTGTGTTCACATGTACACACATGTCGCAATCAGAGGACAACTTGCGGGAGTCAACGCCCTCTTTTCACCATGTAGGTTTGGGGACTCAAACTCAGGTTGTTAGGTTAGGCTGCAGGTGCTTTTACTCCCTGAGGCATTTCATTAGTCCAGGGAAATATTCTTTAAATATTGCACACTCAATCCAAAATGAAAAAAAAATTATAAAACCTCTATGTAACAATGGCAAATAATACAATTAAGCAAAGAATATGACTATTGATACAACTGACAAAAGGTTAAAATATCTGCTGAATATACTTTAAATTTATCATTTTACTTCACATTTCTGAATTTTAATAAAAATATATCTGAATAAAGTATATCTAGATATCTAAATAAGATCTTGTATCAATAAATTTTTAAAGTTAATCTTGAGGCGGGGGAGATGGGCCATAGGGAAAGCATTTACTGTGCGGTGTGAGGACAGGGGTTTGGATCCTCAGAATTAACATAAATGTCACCTGGGTGTGGCACCTGGGCACCTATGTGCATGTGTACCCATACATACACACATAGGAACACACACGAGGGTCGGGGAGAAAGTCACAGGTACATACAAACTTAGAAAATAATAATCTTGCTTGTAACTTGACTGCTAGCAAAGCACATTATTGGCATGTTGGCATAAAGCCCTGGTTTTATTATCCATCACCTCTTACCCAAAGAAAACCTTGAAAGGGAATAAGGAAGTAAAAATTTTAAACACGAATATAATATTGTCTCAGCATATTAAGTTAGCAAAACAGTAGTAATTCTGATAAAAGTGTAATAAAATAGGAAATCACATTCAGTGATAATGGAAGTATAAATAATTTATCCAAAAGCCATTTGGCAACACAGTATGAATAATCTTAAAAATGCTTGTGCCCTTTGACCCATTAACTCTAAACCTAAGTTTATTATAAGCAAATAACCTGAAATGCCAGCCAAATTTTGTATATAGAAATAATAAAGGCAGCTTGAGATAAGAATATATTGGAAGTATACCACTAGAAATTGACTAACTAGTATTTACATAATCTAGTTATTAAAAATCATGCTTTAGCAAATATTTGCTGAAACCAAAGTGTTTCCTTTCTATTAAGCCATGTTTATACTGTAGACCATTCATATTATTGTATGCATAGGAAAAGACTGAAAGTAGTTATCTAACTGTTCAGAAGGGAAAACATGAATTAAATCCATGTGAACATTATGGATACTTTTTTCATAGAATGAAACTTTCTTGTTAATTTATTAAATAACATATAAAATACAACACTTGTGAGCAAAGGTAGAGGGAGATGGAAAACAAACCCACTATGGCTCTTTCCACAAAGATCAAGCGTCCATCCGAGCACCCGTGAGTCTAGTTGATCAGAGCATCCTATGAATCTGGTTGATCCACAACAAGGCAAGGAGAAGCACCTAACCTCACTGGGTACAGGTGAGAGTTCTAGAACCCAGGAAGTGAAAGGAGACCAAAGCAACTCACAAGAGGCACCTGACACTAGAGCAAAGGCCACTTGAACTGAGGGCTTCCAATAGACTATTTCTTGGGAAGGCAGGAATTTAGGTCTGTGTAGGGCTAGGTCTGCATCAGTGGCTGTTTGAAGAATGAGGGAGCCATTACTACATGCGGAAAACAAAAGCCTTGGTATTGGAGCAGTTCTTGGACAGACACAGGAAGCAAGCTTTAAACAGAACTTTGTGTTGAGAAGGGATGGAGAATTATTTACACCTAAACAATGCAGCAAGATTTCCTGTGCAGCCAAGTAACACAGCAGAACTCAAAAAAAGAGAGAGAGTCAATCCAGGCACCCATAAAAATAAACATACACTCCACTCTGGCCTCGCAGACCTGGCTCCATGAGGCTGTGGACTCCAAGCTGCACTCTGGGCCCCACTAAGTGTGGAATGTGTTGACTGGAGGGCTACAAAAGAATAATTTCTAAACGGCTTTAAGAATTACCTATGAAAGCTGTTGAACATGACAGGCACAGATCCCAACAGGTGAGGGAAATTGGCTGATTTTTCCTGCTGAATTATCTGAAATGAAATTCAGAGCAGTTTACTTTGGAGTACACCAGAGAGAAATGCATATAGCTACATTTTGTTCAGCCTTCTGAGAGACGGATAGAAAGGAATAGTGCTGTAAGTAAAGAAGAGCTGTCAGCTGCTGTGCTTGTCTCGTACAAAGGCCAAATTGATTTCTCTCGCCGCATTGAACTGTTTTTCTATGCCAGGGTCTTTTAAAATGCATCCTTGGCAGGGAGTGGAGGAGGAGGCGGGCAGGTTATTTCCTTGTGGTAGCTTCTTAAGAAGCTTGTGGTATTGTTCTAAGGGGAGTTCAGCATCTCTGCAATAATAAGATTTAGTTGTTCCCCTCCAATCCTATCAGGTACTGATGTCTCCTGTTAAAAAAAACTGTTTCTGTCATTCTTCTCCCAACTAGAAAATTAATTTTTTTTCTAGTTTTTAATGTGCCAGAAGTAATAAGCACCCTTGGTAGAATGCTAGGGGATGTCTCACTTCAGAGTGTAGCTTCAAGACAATGCTGTTACATCACCCACGGGAGGCTACGGGCTCCCCACACTGACCACTACCCCACAGAAACTTTTTTAGTGTAAGTAAATGAGTCTAACCTTAATGGGCTTCACCTAATGGTTGGCTCAAATGCATGGGATATATGGTTACAGAAAATAGTGAGAGTTATCTGGGAATTGGAGGAAAGCATAATACCGTAGACTTCAAAGCAGAAGTACCCTCCCTCAAACAAACCAATGGATCATTTATAAACAGGCCCACAGCAGAAGGGGCCTTCATTAGAAACATGATCTCATGCTCATATATATTTAGAACTGGAATTAAGTAAATGTAGCCATTCAACTCTCAATAGGGATTTCAGCCTGGAATTGTAGTCAGACCACCTATAAGCCTCCCAGAAAGGGAATGTTTCTTTTAACTAAAAGACTTGTGTAACTATACCACCTAATACTGGGTCTATAGTCCTCCATGAAATGTCAGCAACTCCTATGAAATGAACATTCATAATGAGCCGGCTATTGATCTATCATCCACCTACTCAGAGCCTGAATGATATTCCCTAATTACAATTGAGGACAGTAACTAACCTGACATAAAATGCATAATGCTTCTAGAAATATCCACAGAGGAGAAAGATAAAAATTTTCTCCCTGGTAAATGTGGATGGGTGAGTAACTCTACATTTCTCGGAAGCATCATCAAGTTCAAAAAGTTTAACCTTTTACTTGCTATTTTTACTAATCAAGGCATATGTGTGTGTATGCACTATTCTTTCTAGTGTCTCATAGCCATAACACACACACACACACACACACACACACACACACATAAAAATAAGTACAAAAATGACCTTCTAGCTTCCTACACCATTTCTAAGTCTTATTCAATAAGTATTTATTCCATTAGATCAGGTACTGAACCAGAGAGCAGCAACAAATTAGCAAACGAAACAAGTAGAGATCCTGGCACTCTCAAGTCAGCAGAGGTGAGAGGCACGCATTTTCCAATGCATTTGCTACTTACAGCACAAGAGAAGGAAGACACACTGTTACCAACACTAGACTCAGAAAGGGTGGTGTTTGTTGGACCCTTCCAGGCTGGCCAACAAACGTGCTTGTTTGGTATGCTTCCTACCATTAGGAAAATGAATTCTTTCAACTTGGAAATGGACCCCACCAGAGTCCCTCTCGAGCATGTGGGAGCCTCATCTGGACTCTGAGACAGCAGAAATGCTACATCACTTACAGGTAGCTTGCCATGCTTCACTACACAGTGCCAAATACCACTTTAGAAAGCCAGGGCTGTTTCAGGTTCACACTGCTGGGGAATTCCAGGTACAGCCAGAGCGATCATTTTACCCTAAAGACTCACCTCTCTGAATACTGATGACCTCATTATTTATACCTCACAAACTGATACACGAAGAAGGCACATAACTTAGCCGCAATCACAAAGCTAATGGTGAGCACTTACACCAGGGATGTCTAACCCTGTGCAACCTCTGACTGTATAGACACCCCTGGGTATGGGCGGCATTGATGGGGCCAAGATTTCCCTTCCCACTTCCCCCAAGGTGTTTTTTATTCTGTCTTGATGGTGGATGGTCCAGCGTTCCTGGCTTTATTGGTAGCTGAAAACTCCCAAATCTTCAAGAGCTTTATCTAGACATAAAATAATCTATAGTGATTTCCTAAGGTTATCCTCAACATGAGTCAAATAAATGATGAAAAGTGATTTTTTTGAAACTTAAAGTTGATAAAAGAACACAGCATTGAAATGAATGGAGAGATCGGGATTTAATTATTTTTTCTATCATTGCCAAGCTCTCTTGGGCAATTTATTTCTCCATCTCAAGGCTGTTTTTGCAGAAAGAGACATTTAAATTAGATTCTCTCTAATATCTTCTTTTCAACTCACAAATTCTGTGATCCAGATATGTACTTTATGAAACATAATTCGTCTCTCATTTCCCTTTTCACCCCTAAGGAGAGACTATTAACTTTTCTCACTGATAGCACCCGGACATTGAAAAGTCCTTGGGTGTGAAGGAACTATTTTGTTCAGCTACAGCCTGTCAGGCAAAGGCACTAATTGCCCTGTGAAAAATCCTACTGCAAATCCAGACGGCTTTCCATCCTTCTATATCACTCTGGAATCTCCAGAGAAGCCAAACTCATAGGCTATGCAGACCATACGTGGCATTTGCTGGCTCAGCTTACCCATTTTCAGTCACACAGTGAGATGAAAGTGTGCACACAAGTCATCCTAGTTTCCTGGTTCAGCAAACTACTCAATAAACCCCCCTTATAGTCGATATATTATTATAAAATAGGCTTTTGTTAGGGTCATTTTCCCAGCTGTAAGCCAGTGTAAATGTTTGGAGTACGGTTAAGGTTGGCTAAGCCAGATGCGGATGTTTAGTGGGTTATGTGTATGAAATCTATTTTCCATTTGTAACATTTTACCTCATATTTGATTTACTGGCATAGAGTCCTCCTGCGGCTATGGAGGCCAGGAGGTCCCATGAGATGCTGTCTGGAAGCCAAACAACCAGTGAGCTGGGGTATAATTCACTCAAATCCTCTGGTCTGAGAGTGCGAGCCAAGACGAAGACACAAGAATCATTGGACTTCAGCTATGGGTCTCAAAGCCTAAAAGCTCAAGGGCACAGAATCAAGGACAAAAGTTAAATGCCCAGGATCAATAAAACAGAGAATAGCCTTTCCTCCAGTTCTCTGTTGTAGGGGTTCTTCCGGGCTTGGGATGATGCCTGCTCACATGGGTGTAGACAGTCTACTTGACAGTCTACTGATTCAAATGCTCACATCTCCTGGAAAGACTCAATCACACCCAGGGCCCATTCTGTGCCATATACCACTATTTTACATCTGTCAAATCATTTTGATACAGCTGCTAAATTTTTAGACTCTCCTTCATTATCAATGGCAACAATTACTCCAACCTCAGGTGCCACAGTGGCTTCCTGCTCCCCCAAAAAACCAGGGCAGGGGTCTGGATCAGGTGTACTGTGAGCATCTCATAGCCTTTGTAACAGAGTATAGGAAGCAATGCCCACATTCTCCATCTCTCTGTGCCTGCTTTTCCTTCTCTCCCTGGTTAATTTGTAGCAAAAGTAGAAGAGACGCTAAAAAGGACTAGAGGAGCACAGGAGATGCCCAAGAAGTGAGGGCTCCTTTCCTGGCATAGCAACCCCAATAGTCTCATTTAGAGGGCCTTGTTTACCTTTATTCTTTCCTGGCAACACTTACTTAATAGACTCAAGGAGTTTTTGAGCTCCCAGTTTCCATTTGATAACTGCAGGTGCTATAGTCTGAATAGGGCTTGCCCCCTAAAGGGTTATATGCAAAGCTTACTTCCCAGGGTTATGAAAGGTGAGAGGACCTCTAAGAAGTGGGGTCTAGCAGGGGTGATTGAGTCATGATTGCCCTTATGACGAGATTAAAATTAGTCTATTTTTGACAGAGTGGATTATTACCAAACTGTAAGCCTAGATCCTCCATGTTCACTTGCTTCCTGTCTCACATGACTTCTCTCTCTGTGCACACTGGGTCCCCCTTCTACTTCACTACTATGTTGTGTGACAGCCGAGGCAGCTCTTGGATGTTGATGCCAAACTAACTGGGTTTTCTAACAACTAAAACCATGGGCTAGACAAATCCTTTCTCTTCTTTAGTTAACCAACTTCAGATATTTCATTATAGCAACATAAAATGTCCCAAAATATTATGTAAACTAAAATATGACACAAGGCAATTAAATTTGCCCAGAATCAATTAGTTGTGTTCAAATATGAATATATTTTTGCCTAGTAAATTTATATTCAATTGGAAAATTGAAAGTTACCATTTGTAAAGCATATTTCTTAACTTCTTTAAATTTGGGTGCCAACCACAGTCATGAATTAATTTTAGGCATTAAAAAAAAAGAAACTAAGGTATGAAAACTGTGTGTGAGAGGTCACAGAAGTCAGTCTTCCAAGATCTCCTTGCTCATAGCTAGTTTCACGGCTCCCAAATCCATTGGCTTCTCATGTATCAAATACCTTTCATATGTCATTAGTGTATCAAAATAGGGCCCTTAGATGCTTCCAGTATCAGGCAAGTAAAAAAGTCCAATGGCTATCCTCTTAAGTCCCTGCTTGCCACATATCAAACAAGAGTGGAGCTAAAAGGTGAAGCTAAAGCTTCAGAGGAGATGGTGTGGAGTGCTCCTCCGATAGTTCAGTCTCTTAAGGGTGTTTCAGTTTGTGCTTGGACCACTCAGCATCCCTGAATCATGCCTCTGTCATGGCCTAAAAGGCTTGCTCCTTCTGTAGCCTCTAAATGCCAATCTGGCCTCCAGGTCTCTAGAATTGAGATGTCATTATCTTCTGAAAACCTACTATTGGTCATATCCCATGTGATCACCAATACCTTCACTTATACTTCATAGCTCATAGTGATTGATACTGTACCTGCCTTTTACATGTCTAGACCAGCTACAAACGTGACCATATTATATGCTGAATCATATAACGTATGCGATTATTTTGTATAATATATTATTTGTAGCATATGTATTATATATATGATATAGAATATAATAAATAACATATTCTCCATTTCTATTTAAACACTTATAACCTGTAGGCAAAGGCTACTCATTTCTTTCCCAGCTGCCTAGACCCAAAATAATAACACAAAACTATATTAATTACAACACTGCTTGGCCTATTAGCTCAGGCTTCTTATTAACTAACTCTTACATCTTAAATTAACCCATTTCTATTAAGCTGTGTATCACCACAAGGCTGTGGCTTACTGGGTAAAGTTCCAGCATCTGTCTCCTTCAGCAGCTGCATGGCGTCTCTTTGACTCTGCCTGCTCTCTCTCTCTACGTCTCTGTTCAGATTTTCTGCCTGGCATTACACTGTTAAGCCATTGACCAAAAGTAGCTTCTTTATTCACCAATGGCAATAAAACATATTAACAGCATACATCACCTCCCAAGCAGTCTCCACCTACAATATCCCATTGGTGAAGATTTTTAGATTCAGATGAAAATTTAAGGGAAATACAAAAATAAAGTGGCATGTCCATGGCCCTGAGTGCCCCCAGTCTCCACTGATCTCAGAAGAAAGGAGACAATAGACAGACAGCCTTACCAAGTCTCTGATTTATCTAGCCAAAATCCCCATGTCTTTAAATCTGAAGCCCTTTTGATACCCAAAATAAATAATGGGTTTGGGCCAAAACATTTTGCAATGCCCACCCAGGATTCTGCTGCAAGCAGTAAGGTCATTCTCAGTAGAAAATGGTCCTGGTCCTCTCTGAAGACTTTGGATGGCTGACATCATAAACTAACAGCTTTCTGCATCACTGCCCCACCAAGAAGGAATGGCCAGTAAATGCCGAAGATAAAGACGTCCCCCAGGGCCTGAATACTCACACTGTAGTCCCTGGACATTGTCAGTCCCCAGCTGTCAGAGTGGGAGGCTGAGCCTATCTTTCCCAACCACAACTGGTCCAGCTGTCAGTTGCAGTCAGTGAGTCACACTGCCCAGAGATAAGAGTCCCGCGAAGGCAAACCCAAATGCTCTGGGAATCCTTATTATGTCTTTCTCACACCACAAATGCTCTGCTTGGCTGTCCCCAGCTGGCATTTCAGCACCCAAAGGGTGACAAGCCTAGCCTTTCAGGGTTGTGGCTGTTTGCAGAGGCTCCTGAAGAGGGTCAGGGGTCAATGCACACTGGCGACAGGGACATGCACCAACCAGCCTTGTGTGGAGCTGGGGATACAAATGGCATGGCATCCGGCATCGTAATGTAGTAGTGAAAGGGAAAGTGTAATAAACAATGTAGCAAATACACATTAAGTATCTCACGTGTTATAGAAGCATAAGGAGGCAGTTATTGCTCAGGGCAGGGGGCTTGGAAAGCAGAGGAAAACAGAAAAGAATAAGGACGTAACTTGACTCCAAATACTCTGATAAGAATGACCAAGAGGAGGAAGCCAGCCCCAAAAGTCAGTGTATGATTCATTTTATTATGAAATACACAAAATAGAAGATGGATGGAGACAGAGCGTTCATTGGTGGTCTCCAGAGGCTGAAGGGAAGAAGAATAGGTAATAATTTCTAACATGCTGGGGTTTCTATAAAGGTGAAGACAGTCTGAAATTTGATTACAGAATAGTTTAAAACAAAACTCAAATCACACACCTTGGATGACCTGACTATATGGACTTTAGTATATCAATACAATTGTCCCCAAATCTTCTGAGGTCTCGAGTTTTTAAGGTGAATATTTGTTCATTTGCATTGCTCCCATACTACTTAATCTTATTCTAAGCATCCAGAAGAGGGGCTGGGCTCAGTGGTTAAGAACACTTGAATTGGGTTTCCAGCACCTGCCTCAGGATGTCCACAATGGTCTGTTGTTAGGGGAAGCCACTTATTCATTCCTGGATACCCAGAAAATGAAATAATCACACAAAAACTGTATTATTTAAATCACTGCTTGGCCAATCACTTAAACATATTTCTGCTAACTCTTATGTCTTAAATTAATCCATTTCTATTAATCTGTGTATCACCACATGGCTGTGGCTTACCGGCGAGGTTCTGGCACACCTGTCTCCAGCTGCAACTACATGTCTTCTCCTGACTCTGCTTTCTTTCTTCCAGCATTCAGTTTACTTTTCTTGCCTTGCTCTATTCTGCCCTATTACAGGCCAAAGCAGTTTTTTTATTCATTAACCAATAAAAGTATCACATAGACAGAAGGACTTCTCACACCAGTCTGTAACTTCAGCTTCAAGAAATCTGTCACCATAGACCCACATGCATGCACAAGCACATGTAATTTTTAAAAATAAATAATAATAAATATTTAAATATTGAGAAAAATCAAATTAATTGTCATTTTGGTGGGTTCTTTTCTAGCAGTTACTTTTTCTGAAGTCATTTAGCTTCCTAGTGTCCATGGATAATAAACATCTCCAAGAATATAATGGCATGGACACAAGCTTACCCTTGAAGTCCATAATATTCACTAAGTTCTTTTAGCAAATGACAAAGACACCAAGACTTGCAGTGTCCTGGGCTCTGAGGAGATGGTAGCCACTCTCCAGAGAAGATTCCTGGCCATCAGAACTCTCGTTTCAGTGAAAGAAAAATCAAGAGTGTGCCAGACAGCCCCTTGGACTCTAAGATACAACTGGCATTATAGATGGAATGTTCTAGAATGATGTAAGTAGAGTCTGAATAATCCTTGGTTGTCATTCAGTGCAATGCTAGAGTGAATTGGTTAGAACCAAAGGTAAAAGGCAACCAGAATGGGTAGAATTGTTAACAGGTTCAACACAGAAGACAGGTAATCATGGTAGAGGCTGGCCAAGGCAAGTTTACTAGTCATCCACTGTAAGTCTCCTCAAAAATGACAAAAGTGAAAACAAGAAATAAGAATCAAAAAAAAAAAGAAAAAGAAAACCATGGTGGAGATCCTTCTAGGTCCTTAGCGGACAAGGAGCATTCCCTTATTTTCCTTGCCTATAAAAATAAATTGAATAATCACATGACCACCTTGCTAGGATGATTAAACAAAATGAAATTATCTCATATATTTTTTGGTTTATCACCAACCTGACTGGATTTAGAATCACCTAGTGTACAATTCTGGGCATGTCTGTGAGGACATTGCAACAGAGGTTTAACTGAGTGAGGAAGACCATCCTGAATGTGGGTGGCACCACCATTGTATGGGCTAGGATCCAGAGTGAATAAAAAGGGGGGATAAGAAAAGGCATAAGCTCCAACATTCATTACTGCCTCCAGACTGTGGACACAGTGGGCAGCTGCCTCGTACCCTGCCACCATGCCTCCTCCCCCATGATGGACTGTACCTCCAAACTGTGGGACAACACAAACCTTGTGTTCCTTAGATTGGTTTTGTCGGGTACCAAATAAGAAAAGTGGCAACACAGATACACCAGAATCACATGGTGAAACAATGCAATTATCTAGAAAAGATTCCCTTCTGTATCATTCAAATATACACTAGTGAGGCCAAGATCTTCAACATTTTGCTCCAAAGTGTACATGCAAAAAGACTGTCATCTTTTACTGTCATTACAAGTCACTACTAGTGAGAATTATAGTGGGGGGGGGAATGGGTGTGTATGTACATGTTCATATGGGTATGTGCACTAATGTGAGGGTGCATGTGTGTGCAACTGTTTATGGAGGCCAGAGATAAACACAGGATAGCTTCCTTAATCATTCTCACTTGTCTTTTGAAACAGAGTCTCACATTGAACCTGAGCTCACTGACATAGGCAGACTGGTTTGCCAGCAAGCCTTAGGAATCCCGTCTCTGTCTCCCTAGCACAGGGATTATAGGCATGCAGCACTGGCCAGGCTTTTTGAATGGATGAGGGAAGAGAGGGCTGTCTTCATTTTGTTTTGATTACTATGTATGTTTATCATGCTATGGTGCTTGCTTACGTACATGCTAATATGTATACAGTGATGATAATTTAAAAATTAAAAACAGTAGATGTGGCTGGGGAGATAGCTTGGAATAAGTATGTCAGTTTTATAGATATGAGGAAAAGTTGCCCAAGCATATACAATGTGAGTTAATGACTGTTCTACCCATCACTTTTTAAGTAGGAATCTTGAAACATGAACATTTATTTTTCTTTTAATTCTAACCTCAAATTTTCAGGGAGTCTTGAGCTATATACATAAACTTTTTCTAGAATGATAAAATCTTTCACATTGTGTGTATGTGCATGTGTGTGTACACTTGTATGCAAACAGGGGCAAGAAGCAGTTATCAGGTGCCCACCTTAATCTTTATTATATATAATTAATTTAATATTTTTATTTATTCTTTAAATAAATAATATTCCATATGCCCCCTACTTCCTGGGATCCAATCTACCCCCTTCCCTTCTGCCATTCCAACACCTTGCCTTCTTTGTTAAAAATCCCCCATTGTGTTACATTTACACTGCTCCTCTATGCAAAAGTATGGGACCATCCACCAGAGCATGGTCAGCTTTCCAGGAATCCAACTTTCAGTAAGATTGACTCTCACTCCCCTCACAGCCGTCAGTTGTCAGTAGCTCCTCAGCTGGAGATGGAGGTGCTTGAGTCTCTTCCAGCTCTTTTGCAAGGAAGCGAGTTTTGTGATGGACCATAAAACAAGCTGGGTTAGAAGGTAGGTGGGGAAATGGTGGAGAGGCCAAGACAACAGAGAGCACACAACATGATATGTGACTCTAAGCAGCAGAACAAGAGAACTAGAAGAGGGTAATCAGAGAGCAAGGCTCTTGAAGTCAGTATATCAAGGTGGTAGTTAATAGTAGCATAGCCTAGAATATGATCATGGAAGGAGATGACTGAGAGAAAATATCACTGAATGCAAGAAAATCCAACATCTAAAAAATGATAGCCATTGCCTACATTGGTTACTTATTACTGCAATAGTGCAATATAATAAACCTCCCCAAAGCCAATGACATACAACATTTAGTGACATGTTCTCAAGTCTACATATTATTAGACCAATAAGGGTTGACCCAATAACATAGTGTATTGTATTTGGTCCAAGTCATCTATGTCTGTGTTTGCCCGGGGCCTGGAATGATGGAGCACTAGCTTCTTGGATACATTAATCTCAAACAAATCACCATGTGTGCTGAATAGTTTTATGTGAACTTAACACGAGCTAAAGTCATATGAGAGGAGATGACTAATAAAATGTTCCATAGATCAGGCTGTAGGCAAGCATGTAGGAGCATTTTCTTAATTAGTGATTGATGCAGGGTCCAGACCACTCTGGGTGGTACCATTCTTGGGCTAGTGATCCTGAGATCTATAAGAAAGCAGACTGAGCAAGACGTGAGGAGCAAGGCAGGAAGCATCATTACTCCATGACCTCTGTATCAGCTCCTGCCTCCAGGTTGAGTTCCTGTCCTGACTTCCTTTGATGATGAACTATGATGTGGAAGCCTAGGCTGACTAAACCCTTTCCTCCCTAAGTTGCTTTTGGTCATGGTGTTTCATCACAACAATAGTAACCCTAACTATGACACTATGGCAAAAATCCAAACTGAACCATACAGTCATGTACACCAAGTTTGTAAATACAGCATTGGGGAAAACAAGTTGCTTGGTAGAAAACTCTACATCAACAGGTATGGAAGTTTACTCTGCTGTCAGTGGGAAGGGGAAAGAAATGAGAATTTGCTGAACAACCTTCCAACCTACAACACGGATGTAGTGGATGCCAGGAGTGATGTCATGTGTAGAATGATGTGGATGCTGAAGCCATGGAGTATATACTACACATAGAAGGATTTATAGGAGCAACAATACAGAGTTTTCCTTTCATCAGGGGCCATGTGAACACAATAAAAAAGCTATGAAAATTTCCCTATCCTTTTATGGACTCAAACATAAGCTTTTTGCAACTAATACTGGATAACGGAGTTCTCTATTTGCTCCTTATTCCAAGACGTTGACTTTTTAGTCATTGATATATCCAATCCCATAGCCAAATGTCCTTATTTCATTCAAAATTTCTCTCCTTCTTGATCTAAAACTGGTGAAAATGAAAGCCTGTGGTGATAATGTGCAGTAGGCATACCCCCTTAGTGACCAGCCTTCCCTTCCCCCTGACTAGACTGCTCCTGGCTTTTCTGGAATGAAGTGAAGTGAAGGATCATGGGAGAGAATGTGGAGACAGAGGATGCTTCATTTGACTGGTACCACTTTAACTTTTTAAATTAAGTTTATTCATTTATTTCATATCCCAGCCACAGTCACCCCTCCCTCCAGTTGCCTCTCCTTCCAGTCAGTCTCCCCACCTCCCCTCTGCCCACTCCAAGCCATTCCTCTTCAGATTCTCTTCACAAAGTGGCAAGCTTCCCATGGGGGTCAACAAAGCATGAGATATCAAGTTGAGATAGTACTAAGCTCCTCCCCTTATATTATGGCTTATTAAGACAACTGAATATGAAGGAATAGGTTCCCAAAAGATAGACAGAGCATCAGAGACAAGCTTCACTTCCACTGCTAGGAGTCCCATAAGTAGACCAAGCTATACAACTTTCACACACGCATACAGGCCTAGCTCAGCCCCATTGCAAGCTCCTTAGCTGTCTCTCCAGTGTCTGTGAGCTCCTATGAGCCCAGGTTAGTTGTCGTTGTGGGTTCCATTTTGGTGATCTTGAGCCTCCCTCTCTTCAACAGGATTCCCAGAGCTCAGCCCCGTGCTTGGCTGTGGATCTCTGCATCTGCTTCCATGAGTTTCTCAATGAAAGCTCTTTGATGACAATTAGGGTAGTCACCAATCTGATTACAGGAGATGGCCAGTTCAGGCTACCTATGTACTATCGCTAAGAGTCTTAGCTGGGGTTGTCTTTGTGAATTCAGGCACCACATTAACTTTGCTGTTTTCCTCTGGTATTTGAACTCACAGTGCATAAAGTGGACTGGAATTCACACATGTTAGAGTAGCATGTCTCTGGTGAAAAGGAAGGGATTTCTTCAGAGACATCACCTCCTCTCTTCACTTCCTTGGCTTTCTCACTTGCAGTTCCTTCCTGGAAAACATGGTTCTTCCCTAGTTGCGTACATTGCCTTCTGAGCCTCTCCTCGTACTTCTCACACTCTGTTGGGGTCCCACCCTGGTCTCATCCATCACAGGTTCAGCATCAGTGTCAGGGTCCTCAAAAACTGCATGAGATGCAAGCTCTCTTGGTGTGGTGGCCTTGAAGTTCTTCCCACCAGGTTTAATGAGAACCACCAGCCCCTCCTCCATAGAGGAAGTGAGACCACAGAACATCAACAGTTCTCCCCCAGGAAATTCCCCTCCAGCTCCCCTTCATGCTTAAAGTGGGGTAGTCATCTTCCTTGTACTCAGGAAGCTCTTCCTTTTTGGAAAATTTGTCTCTTCCAGAATATCAGATGATAACCCCACATGTCCCATCCCACCTAAAGTCACTTTCTTCAACTGAAAAAGATTACTCTTGAACCACAGCAATGGAAAGCATCAAAAGTAAAGTCATGATATGAACACATGCATATTTTCAAGAGATTTCTCTGTGCCAAGCCCAGTGGTACAGGATAGAATTCCACCTGGTCAAAAGGCTGAGGCATGAAGAAGGCAAGTGACTTCAGGGCTAGCCCGGACAACCTGGTGAAAAGGCTGGAAATAGAGTCCAAAGGGAGAATACATGCCTAGCATATGAGGCCCATGACATACTATTTGAATTTTTTAATAGATATGATATCATGTTTGTCTTTTTTTGTTTTTTTGATTTTCAAGACAGGGATTTTCAGTAGCTTTGGAGCCTGTCCTGGAACTAGCTCTTGTAGATCAGGCTGGCTTCGAACTCACAGAGATCCGCCTGCCTCTGCCTCCTGAGTGCTGAGATTAAAGGTGTGCACTACCACCGCCTGACTCATGTTTGTCTTTGTTTGGCCTATGTTAAATATTGGAGATATATTTATGAACCTAATTGAATATACAATTTATGGTATATACATTAAATTGAATATAACATACAGCATATAGTCAATGTAATACACATTAAGAAAAAAAGAAGAGAAAGAGTCTGGGCATTAGTTTCATGAAGTATCTCTCTAATTGACTATGCTCACTTCTTTCTCATGTTGAAAATTGTTTCTATAATTTTTCATCTTGCTCTGCTTGCCAAGAAGCTTACAGTTAACTGATTATTTTATATTTTGACTGGCTCAATGTATTTTCTTCTCTTTTCAAAGAGACCAAATATTTATTTCTGTCTTGTTTATCTTATAATGTTGTTTATGCATTCTTTTAGACATGAGATATGGTATAAATTAGTCTTATTTTGACCCATTTTCCTTGCTCTAGAGTGGTGATTCTTAACTTGTGGGTCACACCCATTATGATTCATAACAATAGCAAAATTACAGTTATGAAGTAGTAATGAAAAATATTTTATGGTTGGCACTCACCACAACATGAGGAACTGTAAGAGTCACAGCATTTGGGAGTTTGAGAAACACTAGAGTGATCGTGTAGACAAGATTGATGGCCAGTTCTGGGGATGAAGGTGTCCACTGCTGGGTGAGGTATGCCAACAGGAAACAGAAGTTGCTTTGTTTCTGGAAGACCTATCTATGCCCACCTGGAAATCTGCCCCTTCCAACCACAACCAAGTTAAAAGAATGGCATTAACACCTGTGGGGAAACACAAAAGTAACACCACACACACACACACACACACACACACACACACACACACACGGGGTGGAGAGGACAGGGAGAGGGAGAGAAACGGAGAGAGAGACGGAGAGAGAATCTGATAGCACACAAGAATTCCAGAGGAGACACAGGCTAGAGGAGAAGAGAGAAAGAGACTGGCAGGGTGGGAAATGAGGGCAGGATCAAGGGAAAGTGGAGTAGCCTTTGAAGGTGAACAGAGAAGAAGGAGGAGGAGAGGAAGAGAGAGGGAACGGGAGAGAAAGAACATTTGGCACTATTAATTCATTGAAAAAAATGTTTATTAAATGCCTTCTCTGTGCCAGGAACTAGTATTATAGTAATGAGTAAGACTGCCAAGTGTCTGCTCTTAGGCTGTTTATAATTTGAAACAGAAAAACAAAAGTCTCCTCCTCCCAACCAATTTCTGCGTGCGGATGTGAGAGAAGTTCTCGGAGCAGATGTGCGCCCAGCAAGAGTGAACCGTGAGGACTCTGACTCAGACTCTCCAAGTCGGCTATGAGCAGGCTCAGGATCCCATGGAGGAAGAAGCAGCCGGTGTGATCCAGGTGGAGGCCAGAATGAAGGCAGCAGCTGGTGCCAGCAAGACTCCGGGGTGGCTAAGGAATAGGCAGAGACTCTACAGGGCCTCTCAGGCCTGGGCAATGAGTCACAGCTATTCCTCGTACAGCTGTACTAGAGAAAGCTATACTTAAGCCAAGTGACCATACAGTCTGACTTGAATTGTCCAAAACTGATGCTCTGATGCAGAAAACAAAGGGCAACGGGCAGGCACAGGTGTAGGGAGATGGATGGAGGCCCCGTTACGAGCTGTGATCTAGAAAATATTTGTGTGCCGGTGGAGACTGCCGGAAGTGCTCAGGTTCACGGCACGACAGGGGAATCAGCAAAACTTGGTCGCTGGTGGCGTGTGGGGGGCTGAGCGAGATGTAGGCGGCAAGAATAAGACATAGATTCCCAGCCTAAGCCTCAGGGAGTAAGGAAAGTTCATTTTATTAGAAAGATAACCCAGAAAAAGAAAGAGGGGGGAGGGAGAAAAAGGAGAAGGAGGAGGGGGAGGAGGAAGGGAGGAGGGGGGAGGAAGAGGAGAGGAGGAAGGGGAGGGGGGAGGAGAAGGAGGTTGGGGATGCTGTACAAAGGGAAAATCTGAGTTCAGTGTCATCTACACTAATTTTTGATCACCCCTTAAAGACTAGAGTGGATACACTGAGTAAATCTGACTGTGTAGATTATATCCCAAGGGAATCCTGGGTTTGGGACAATTTGAAGAGTCATGGAGGAAATTGAAGCCTTCGGAATGAGTGAGTTTACAAAGGCAGTGTAGCATGAAAGGGGTCTGGGAATTCTAAAGTCTTCAACTTTGAGTAGTTAGGGAAGTGTGACAAGGGGCACTGAAAAGTGCTTGCCAAGGAGGTCTAGTGGCCAGGAGAATTGACATCACCTTGAATAATTTAAATAGGAAAATATTTATGTCAGAATTTAATGCACAAATCCATTGAAAAATACAGATCAGGAAAAACTGTTCTGTGATTTATTGTTAGGTTTCAGATAATCAGGAAACTATAAAAACCACTTAGAAGTAGTGAATTTTAGGAGAATACTGTAAGTGGCTATAAACCTCCACGGTGGAAGAGAAATGATTCCACACAGTTTCCTCCCCTCTCTCCTGCCTCCCAGATCTTAGACAGAAGCCTCTGTTGGTGGACCTAAAACAGAGCCCCGTGGGTGGGAACACTGGGAAATGTAGTTTCAAGACTCAAAGCCCGTAAGATACAGAGTTCATAAAACGGTGTGGGACTGGGGCTACACAAACCAGTCAAGACAACCGCAGCTGCAATAACACTAAGCACATCCAGGCTTGGCGGCAGATGCGGGGCCTCCTACACCCAGGAAGGAGGGTGTCTGAGTGTGACTCTGACTCCTCTTCTGGGCTTTCTGATGGCTCAAGGGCCTCCAGGCTCCTTTCTGTCCAGTCCTTACTGCTCAGAATGCCAGAATTGATTTCCATTCTTCTGACAAAAGTTCCTCTCTGACAAGCATTTTTCCATTTCCTTTGTATAACAAAAACAATTTCCTGAAGTCATGGAACCTACAGTGACAAGCTGATTTGAATCTTTCCAATGTCAGCATCTGTCATTTGACCACCTGTTTGATACACTCCCCTGCCTCTCTGAACAGGGATCACTCAATCAACGGTTTGTATGATGAGCAGACAAAACATTTATCTATGAGAAAAAGAAAACATAGTCCAATGCTGTTTTTAATAACCTATTAATTTTAGCAAAGTAGGGTATTGCCTAAGAAGGAAAGGATTTGGTTTGGAGTAGCAAACGGAAACTCATTGTTTAACATTAGGTTCTAAGGACTCTACAGGCTTGTTATAAAGCCCTAACAGCTTTGTGTGTGTGTGTTTCTATAAAGAGATCTATTTTTAAAATGTATACTGCTCAACAGTTAAGAGTGCTAGCTGCTCTTCTAGAGGGTTCCCAGCACTCACATACAGCCAGCCGATCCGTAACTTTAATTCAAAGTGATCGAGAGCTCTCTTCTGGCTTCTTTGACACTGGTCACATACGTGCAGGCACAACACTCATACACATAAAATAAAGTGAATCATTTTTTTTTGTATATGGTTACGACCTATGCATCTGTGTCTTTAGTGGAACTGTGAGTTCCTGAAAGTAAGAATGTCACCTCACTGATCTATCTCCACACCTTTGATGTCATCTAGCAAATATTGACTGAAAGATTAAATCAGCAAATTACAAAAAAGTGGAGATTGTGGCCCAACGTGTGAACCTGTGTTTCCAGTTGTTGTTAATCAACAGGAAGGAAATGGAAGAGATAACTAGAAGATCAAAGCAGGTTTCTTCCTGTTTGGGGTGGGGTGTCATCTCTCTAGAGAACCGGACTTCTACCTGTAAGTGAATGATCACCTTCCATCTCAGGACATGGCCGCTACATACGAAGGATTACATTCGTCTTTTAGTTATGAAGTATACATGTGAAGTATAAATTCTATAAACAGACCTCTAAGCACATCACACAGTTCAAACAAAATCAAGTTAGTACATCTCAAGACCCAAACCAATTTCTTATTTCCACGTTTGCATGTGTATTCCACAAGCCTCTTTATAGACAGACTGCATAGACATGTCCAGAGCTGTAGCTCTTACCAGTTTGGAAGTGTTTCAGTCACCCCTGATGGTGAGCTCCTAAATTCATCATAACTTAATTTTGAAAAGGAAAGTAAAAGAAGTAAAAGGAAGTAAAGAGCCCTGCCACATTGTCTTTATGTTCACTAAAAAAGTCCTTGTCACCTTGGTTGGCTCGAGGTCAGAGTGTTTGGGCTTTCTAATGTTACAGCTACAGTTTTAACTCTATGTAATTAAACTTCCAAGAGGAAAAATGAACACTCAATACCTGCTGTCAGCTTTGGAGCTGGCAATGAGTCTTTTCCTTAAGAAATAGCAGTAAAACAAACTACTTAGGCAGCCCAGACCTTTATACAAACTTATGACCATATACAGACATTCTCCATCTCCCCAGCCACGCTCCTGTCTCATACACAAGTATGCAAGCACACTGAAGTGGAACTCTGTCCTCTGGCCATGATATTGCTGTTGCCATCTTGACATCAGAGCAACTGTGATTACCCAAGCAGGTAAGAGCTATTCGACCTCATAAAACAGTGGTTCTCAACCTGTGGGATCACAACCCCTATGGGGCTGAACGATCCTCTCACAGGGATCACCTAAAATCGTCTGCATAACAGAAATTTATGTTATAATTCACAACAGTAGTGAAATTGCAGTTGTGATGTAGCAAGGAAAATAATTTTATAGTTGGGGTCACCACAACATGAGGAATTGTATTAAAGGGTCACAGCATTAGGAAGGTTGGCTCATCAGATCCTCACCTTAGACTCCAGCCACTTATTCCCTCCAACTGCACATAGTCCTGCCTCAGCTGGGGATCCAGGCATGAGTGAGAGGAAGGGACAGTAAATAAGGGGTGGAAGGTTGACTAGGGTGGAGCCTCCAATGTGCAGCTTGCATGAGTCATCACCCATTCTGAGTTGGAGCTTATCAGTAATATAGCTGCCCAGGAGTCACTCATCTTCTTGGAAGTCACTTCTTTCCCAAGCTCTCATAAATAACCACAAGAAAGTCAATAACTCACCACGTTGGGTTTGGATGGAATCACTTCTTTGGTCTCTAAGTGCTCTATCTGGGGTAAATGTGTGTCTCTGTATATCTTCCAAGGAAGAGTTAGAAAACAGCTTGGCATCCAATGTCTCAGCCCAACAGCAAGAATTATGGATGGTCTCTAGCTCTTTAGACCCATGAAGAAATAAAAGGCCAGTGGCCCTCACTAACTAGCAAAATGATGGGTGTGTCAGCAAACATCAATAGTGGGATTACTATCTGGTTATACATGAGAGTTCTAGAGCACAGATAAAGCAGCAATTTCTTGGGGGAGTTGTTAGAAGAAAGCATGAAGAGCTGCAAAAAGAGGGACATTGAGCTGGAACTAAAGGATAAGCAGAAGTGGCTGAGCAAGCATAAGATGGAAGAGTGTTCATTTCATTCTACCGCTATAGTAGAGCACAAATCCACAAATGCCAGTGATCACTTACTATTCCTGGTTCTGTAGGAAAGGGTCCCTCTCTTTGATTCCCTCTCTTTGGTACTTGTTTCCTTATCTGAATGGGTCATTGCCAATAGAGCATATTTTGCTAGGTTTCTGGTGACGATTAAATGCATTCATGCTTGTCAAGTGCTGAGAGAAATGTAGCATGTAGGAAGGGCTGGGTGGTTGTCACTGCTGCTGTTATCACATTTGATTGTAGCCAAAATTATTCTCATCTACTAAGTAAAAATTAGTATCATGCCTATGAAGGGTTCGAGTCTATCTGTGTGCCTGTGCATGGCAATTGGAAACCCCTGCTCTACAGAAAATGGAGTGGGCACACACCAACCCGAGGCGCACACACACACAACATGAGCTGAGCACACTAATTCAGAGGAGCAATGAAATGGTGTTGTTCCCTGTATTCCAAGCAGAGCACTCAGCCCGTATCGGAGCTTTTGGAGCCTTTATCAGGGAACACTGTTTTATCACTACTTACAAGAAAAAAGATCTTGGGTCTGCCATGCATATTTAAGTGCTAGTGCCAATCAAGTGAGCATCCTTCCTAAGAATGCTTTTTATTTTTTTTAATGGCTATTTTTTGCCTGGCAATCTTTAAGGAAGGAAGATAGCTTAACACATCAAAGCAGCATCATTCATTCTGTATGCGTTACCCTGAAGTAATCATCTCCATGAATATTTCATGAAACAGACTCCCTGGAATGAGACTGCAGGCTGAAGGTCAGAAAGGGGGAGTCACAGCTGATGAGGAAAGACGCATCTGAAGCCATTGTTGATATGTTCAGTACTGTTCATAATGGAGACAAAGGATTCTGTGCCCTACAGCAGGGGTCAGAGAATTTGAGACAGACATCCACTTTACAACAAAAATCCCTGCAGAGACTAGAGCCAGTTCCCTATGCTGGACTGGAAGCTGCTATTGCTCAGCTCCCAGTTTCCATTTCCCACCTGATTAATTGTCAGATGACTCCCAGTCATAGCTATGATTGTTCCATACTTCCTCCCACTAGAGTTGTACCAACACAACATAATTTTAGTGAAAATCTTACAACGTAGAGACATTGCTAGCTAAGCTACTGGCGTGTGCTTATGGAATAATAACAGTGGTGAGCTTGTTTGCCCTGTCCCTCTCTGGGGCATTGCCATGCATTCTCAGGGTGAGGAGCCATGACCAAGCAGCTGGTGCTGTAGAGAGTGAGCCTGGAGCCTGTGCAGACACTTCTTCACCTTCAGAATAGGCAACGGTTGCCACCTTTAATTCAGATTTTAAAGGGATAAAAGAGGAAGAGGAAAAGGAGGAGAATGAGGAAGAAGATGAGGAGGAGAAACTTTTATTGTAACCCAAATGACAGAATAAATAACTCTTGTTCTGATTTTGTGTTATTGATAAGTTAGAGCCCTTCTTCCACATCCTTCATCAAAGCACTAAAGCACTTCTCAAATGTGACCCTAGAAGATCAGCTTGGACATCATCTGAGGACTCTTGAGATAGGCAAACTCCCCAACAGTTGCCAGCCAATCAGAAATATGAGATGATATCTAACAATCTGTTTATAGGACAAACACCACAGGTAATTCTGATGTACACTAAAGCTTCAGAGCTATTCCTCCAACTGAGTGGAATTTTATCTTCAAGAGAGTTACATTGAACCCCATAAGGCTTATATCAAAAACACATTTTGTCGAATCTTCCTGTTTAAATCAACTTGCCTATTTACAATCCTCTAGTGGTCCTCTCTAGATGATGAAATGCAAATTCCTTAGCTTGGTCTACAAAGACCTTACAAGCAGGCCCTTGTCCTGCTGACATTCCTACTCCATACCCATGCTGTAAACCCACTATGTATGTTCTAATTCCATTCTGTACACACGCCTGATAGCCATCTCTCTTTATATCATACTCCGTCTCAGTTCTCCGACACACAATGCAATATTAGAGCCTCAACATTCCCATGGATTCTCGCTCACATATTTCTAAGAGCACTCATGAAGTTATTTCACAGTTTTCCCTCCCAACCATCTCTCTAAAGAATGAGATAAAGATGGAGCAAATCATGAACAAAGGCATTATTTTTCTGTCTTTGCAGTTGCCTGAGCACACAAGACGTTTGACATGTTCATTATACCATTACTCCATGCTGGTATCACTCACAGAAAGAGAACCCACCTATTTATACATTCCACTCTAAGGCAGAAACATCTGGGATCAAATTTTAATCAATGACATGAAATCTTCTTAGCGGTAGAAAAAAAAACAACAACAAGCATTTCCAGCTCAGAAATCATTAGTTTGGATTTTGCTATCTGTTTAAACTTGAGAAAATGAACCCCTGGGTCTCAGACTCCTTAACTATAGAATGGAGAGAAGATGGTAAAAATCTGCCC
This sequence comes from Ondatra zibethicus, assembly GCA_004026605.1. Lineage (NCBI taxonomy): Eukaryota > Metazoa > Chordata > Mammalia > Rodentia > Cricetidae > Ondatra > Ondatra zibethicus. The sequence goes on from PVIU01004711.1 coordinate 89,460, forward strand.
TATTGATCTCATCAGTTTTTGCAGTGATTTGTAATGACTTGAAATCTTGTCTGACCTTATCTTTACCCAGATAGTTTGTCTTGTTATATATTAGACATTATCTGAAATGCTAAGGCATAGTGGGGTATAAAGGTCCATTAGTAAATGCAGGAGGCACTGGGATAAAAAGGAGGAAGGGAGGAAAGGAAGAAGGGTGGGGAGGAGGGACAGAAGGAGGGAAGGAGGGAGGAAGGGGACGAGGGAGGAAGGAAGGAAGGAAAAAGTTCATCTCTTAAAATCATCAGCAAAGTGTATCCCCAGGAAAGTTTCCTATAGACACTCGCTCTACAGATATGGTGGGATTTCCTCCACCTCTGTGCCCCACACTTCCTACTCTGCTTTCTGAATAACAAGAAAGGAACAAAGAGGACTTGTGGTTGTGGTTTTCTTCCTGGTCTCCCTTTACATATTTTCAATCCCCACGTTCCATTGCTAGGAAAGTGGCAGCCCGCCAGCTAGGCTTATCACCATCCTCCCAAGAGCCTCATGTCATACAGTTGTACCAGGCTTCGCGTTACTTACAGCCAGGTGATCGGGCTACTTTCAACTCTAGACTTTTTGGTAGGTATAGGGAACTGAGCAGCGCTGGGCAGGGTCTTTATCTCCCAGCCTGCTCTGCCAAGTACAGTTGATGCTTAAGGCAAGAGTGAAGAAATGTGAAATTGACTCGGCCCCAGTAATCTAGTCAAGCTTGTCAGCAGTTTATAAAACTTAGTCATTTAAAAAATTAAGCTTAATGCTTTTAGTGGGCTACTCCATAACGTCCTCTGTTTTACAACCTTGAAGCAGCTTTGACGGCCCTGTTCATATGCTGTTACTCAGGTGATATGATGACTTGTCTATTTTTTCCATCTTTTAAGATGCCTTGAGGAAAGTCAGTCTGCCTAAACACGCCTGCACTGTACTGTAAGCCATTCTCACTCTGAAGGAAACGGCATGATCAATAAGGCTTCACTCTGTTAATACACAACTTAGCTAGGAGCCAGGCAGGCTTGACTTCCTGATTGAGGGTGGTGAGCAAAGAGCCTCTTAACAAAACTGAGGGGAAATAAAGAAAAGAAGGAAGAGGAGGGGGAGGAAGAGAATGAGAAGTGGGGACAGACAATGCAAGAGGCCTCCATGAACAGGATGCATGAAAAGATCAAAGCAGTACCTCTAGGAAGGTCTCAAATGCATGAGATAGAGAACAGCTGGGGCTACCTACCATAGCACAGAGAGAGTGCCCCAGCAGAGAATAACTTAACAACAGAAGCTTCTCACCTGAGGTAGAGCCCTCAGGGAACTGACTGGGTTGGGGTAGAGGGTGGTTTGAATGACAATGATCATCCATAGGTTCATTTGTTTGAATATTTGAACCCAGTTTGGTGGAATATTTGGGAAGGATTAGAAGGTGTGGCCTTGTTGGAAAAGGAGTGTCATTAAGATTGGCCTTTGACATCTCAAAAGGTTTGCACTCACCATTCCCAGTGTGCCCACTCTGCTTTCTGTCTGCAGACCAAGATGGAAGCTTGCGGCTTTGCACTGCCGTCATCGACTCTAACCCTCTGAAACAGTACTCTCAATTAAATGTGTTCTTTCATAGGTTGCCTTGGTTATGGTGTCTTATCACAACAATAGAAAAGTAGCTGAGTATCTATGGGATCGGTTTTAGGCTGGAACCAAGCAGTAGGCTTAAGGACCTCATGAAACTTATTTCTTTCCTGATAAGAATGGATCAAATTAGCTTAGATTTGGCATAGAATATTGAGAAAACAGTCATCTTGGAAGAGCCAATTGGGTTTTTAAATTGTGCTGCCTAAAATGAATACTATGTGATCCTAAGATTATATTCCTCTATTTTCTCGCATGAACTATTTTCATCCTATCATAGGTTTGACCTTCTGGCAAAGGACACTAATGAGCAGGGAAGTCCCAAGACAATTGAAGGGGAGCCCTCTTTTTATTGTAGGGTATTAACAAAGACATACATAAATCCCCACTTGTCAACTGGTGTCTCCCAGACTCTAATAACTAGATAAGACTGATTCAGTCCCCCATTCCTCTGGATCACTTCTGACTTGGGAGAGGTGTGTCAATCCTCTTCCAGTCACTCCCAATCCAAGATCCCTCTTATGCTGCAATACTTTCTTTCTGACTCAAGATGCATCATTTAACTACATTGATTTTATGGTATCCATTCCTCATAGTATTGATAAAAACATTGAAGTTGACCATTTCCCTTAATGTCTAGTACTCCTAGCCAACAAACTATCAGTGATGTTTTTGTATGAATGGAAAGCCTTATCAGAGATAAGGCCAATAGCAGGATACATGTAACAGAACAGAAATGAAACCCATCAGAGTCCTCATTTGGGCCAACCATCTCTTGGCCATCTCTCTGAACTGGACTCCAGTTTTCAATCATATTCTTGACGATTTTCTCTCTTGTTTATGTCTCCCTTACTTGTAAAGTTCTATTTATTTCTACTGAAGAGAAGGTGACAAATCTCATTTGTCACTCCAGGTCATTAGTCCATGTTATCAGGGACTCATCCATGGTAAGAAGAAAATCATTACTTTAGCATATGAACATTTAGATCTCCTTCATCGGCAAGTCCACACTTTCAGTGATTGTTTTATTTAGGTATGGCTTATTTGGCAGTTGCTGCAAGCTATTAATACAAGTACACCAAGATTTTGGGCAACACTAATTCTAATTCTAATAACTTGATTTTAAATCCAAGGTAACTAAGTAAATTCATCATGGGTGAGTCTTACAGAGGAATACTATCAATGCTTAGTAAGGAACCACAAAATTTAATTAACATTGTATCACCTATGTGCTCAAAACTGCAACTATTTAGTCTCATATTCCTTTGTCTTATTCTACTGAGTGGGGCAGGTAGAATTAACATATTATCTTGTCCTATTTAAATATTTACTTGTGTCTATAATCTAGGTGTTATGTAGTGTCTTTAAAGAGTAGGGCTAAATCTTTCTTAAAGTTCACTCCTCCTGTTTCCCTCATACAGATGGTATCTGGTTACATGGGCATCTTCTATGATCTTTGTGTTATGGTTTAACTAAAACTGTTCCCCCAAAATGTTATGGTTTAACTAAAACTGCACTGTTCTCCCAAGTAGCAGCAGTGGTCAGTGGGCCACAAGACCACAGCAGGCCATGAAGGTAGCCAGTCCCAGGCAGGGAGTCATACGTTGGATGAGAGACCGAGACCTATTAGGCAAGCCATGCAGAAAAAGTGGGTGTTTATTTGGTGGGTTATGGAGGGGAAAGGGAAGGGGGAAGTGAAGAATGGAGAAGAGCAGAGAGAGAGAGAGAGAGAAACAGAGAGAGAGGGAGAGAGGGAGACAAAGAAAAACAGAGAGAGAAGGAGAGAGAGAGGAGGGGGAAGGGGAGAAGTGAGGAGAAGGGAGCGAGGCAGAAGCTGCTCCTCAGGAGGGAGACGGAATGGAAGGAACTCAGACTGGAAGTGAAGATCTACTTGCCTCAGTGGACAGGGTGGGAGTGGGTAGGGCTTTTTCCTTAAAGGGACAGGACAGACCATTACATTCCCATCTCTTTTTTATAATAAAAAGGCAGGAGGTTAGGCACAACAGGTTAAAGGAATTGAGACGGTGGATTCTCAAGACTGCTTCCTGCTTATTTGTGGGCATCATCTGGTGGGGGAAACCTGAGAAAGCTGGGTGCTGGTCACATCCTGGCATAGCTGGTCTCTTTGCTCCTGTCCCGTGTTTGTGGTATGGAAATGTCTGGTGTCTCTTACACCTGTTTATAAGGTATTGGCAGAACAGAAGACAAAGTTAAGTTTAGGAAAACAAATTTTTAGGACCAGGAAATTGAGAAGGGTGCATCTGACCTGTTTAAGGTGGATCCTTCAATTCAGCTCCCTGGAACTCACAAGAATTCTTTGGGTCTGTGAAAACATAAGTTTTAGACATATGCATTGTTTAAACAGTAGCATATTTATGTCAGAATGACTAGGACATGTTTTTGCACAATGCAAAGTATTTTTAAGACTATTAGAGGCAGCATGAGAGAAAAATTTGATGGCATGCACTTCTCACACCTTTATAACTTGCAGATACACACTTTAATAACTTATATTTGTGTTTTACTGAAATTTGTTTGCTGAGGTTGTCCTTTTAAACTGATAAAACCTCTCAGCTGTCAAGCTGTATCAGAGATCTTTGAGAAGGATAAAATTTTATTTGCGTTATTGATTTAAAAACGATCAAGAACTTACTTGGTTGGCACCCAGAGCTACTCCTCAGGCTCCTCCATGGTTGACAGGGTCGCATTTGCCTTCTGCTGTTTAGTTCAGGGCCTGCCAGGCTCCAGAAGATCCTGTGGGCTAAGAAATCTGTAGGAAGACAAGCCTACGTTGACCTGAGCAGCTAGGCTGTCGATTCTGGTTAATTCTGTCCACTGTCTGGAGACCTTCAGTTTAGATGAAAGCCAGTTTTACCCAGTGGTCAGCAGTTGGCAGTTGAAACGAACTGCAGATGGATGTTGTTTTGTGCCCATTTGTCTTCTGTCTTCTTTGGAGGAAATAGAGTGCTGCTGCTAGGAGCCAACCTGTCTCTTTTTGTTATGAAAAGTTTTTTAATAATTAAATATTTAAATGTCATATTCCCCAGATCTCTGAGCACTTGAGGGCTGTTTACTGGGTATAGCTAAGTTATAACTACAGTATAGAATCTGCCTGGAGAGCTGGGTCTGAGCTTGACTGTACTGGCTCTTAACAGGTAAGATTTACACTTATAAAAATACTGAAAAAGGAAAAAACTGCTTGCAATAGAAGGTTAATGGCAGAATTGACAATAGTAGAGAACAGCTTAATATATCTTAAATCAGGGTTGGATTAAATGTACTATATCTTTGTAAGAGACTGAAAAGTATATCCCAATTTAAAACATGAAACTTATTGTTTGTGTAGTCTGAAATGAGATACAATGAATAGACAATTAAAATATTTAACAATAAACATAGGTGCATTTAAGTTACATGTATGCTCACACACATGCAGAGTGAACAGGAATTGGGTGAAGTGGATGCTTTTGATGGGCCCTACCAAAGGCATGCCATTGCACAAAACACACATGCAACAGAGTCATTCCTGGGGAACTAGGCAGGGAATATCTCAGTAAAGATGGGGGGACTTGGTCACCTGGCATGGCCATCAGTTAGCATGGTGGTGAAGTCACCTGACCTCAGTTACGATGGCAGTAAGGTCACCTGACCTCAGTCAAAATGGCGGCAGTCACATGTTGTATGGAAAAGCCATGTTTTTTGAGCCACAGGTGTTTTAAACATAATAACAAGAGAGTCCTAGAGGCATGATCTGTCCTGGTGCCAAGCCGTGTCAGGGAGCAAAGGCTAGAATTGAAAACAGCTGCCTCGCGGATCCAACTAATATTGTCAGTTTCCGCAGGACCAGAGGTAGCAGTGGCAGGGATACTTTGAGGAAAAGCAGAGCCAGCAGGATACTGGCAGAGTATTCACAGGTGGCTGGCTGATAGTTTGAGGATTTATACCATAGCTGAAAATGAGGAAACACCACAGGGTCTATAGGAGGACATCTCCTCTCTACGGACGGGGTATTAATAAAACAGCGACACTGCAAATCCAATAGGAAGACATCTCCTCTCTACAGGTGGGGTGTAGAAGCCTGACTGGCTCCCGTCCAAGTGACTCAGAAGCCAGAGGCTGGAGGTGGCTCCCAGTGGTCTCTCACAGCAGAGACCACTTACGAGTGGCCCAAAAGAGAAGACAAGAAAAAGGAGAAAGAAAAATCCGCGGCACCCCGGGCCCCAAATTGAATGCAGTACTAGCATGGGAGGACCAACCCTGGGTAGTCCGATCACATTTTTAGTTATGTGAAGCAACCAAAGATGAATGTCAGTGAAGGGCTCAATGGTAGCCATGAAAGCTGTGGTTGGGGGCTGAACCAGAAAAACTCACCACCGAAGCTGTTGGTGTGAGTAGAGGTCGGAGTTCAGGCAGATAGACCGTGAGGCTGTTTTAAAGAAATCTGGTTCCCAAGCCCAGGGTTTCAGGTGTCCTCAACCACCCCAGCCACAGGCCAGAGGGAACATGGAGAGAGCCTGGCTGAGTCACGAGCACCAAATGTTATGGTAAAAGGCCACAGGTTCCCCAAGTGGCAGCAGTGGGCAGCAGGTCACGAGATCATGGCAGGCCACGAAGGCAGCTGATCCCAAACAGGGAGCCATGCAGCGGGTGAGAGACAGAGACCTATTAGGCATGCCATGCAGAGAAAGTGGGTGTTTATTTAGTGGGTTATGGAGGGTAAAGGGAAAAGGAAGAAGGGGAGGAGGGAGAAAAGCAGAGAGAGAGAGGCAGAGAGAGAAAGAGAAACAGAGAGGGGGGAAGGGGAGAAGTGGAGAGAAGGGAGAGAGGCAGAAGCTGCCTCTTCGGGAGAGAGATGGAAAGAGAGGAGCTCAGGTTGGAAGTGGAAGGAAGATCTGCTTGCCTCACTGGACGGGGGAGGGAGTGCATGGGGCTTGTCTCTTAAAGGAACAGGACAGACGATTACACTTTGGTACCAGAAAAGAAGCTCCCTAGAGTATGGCATCAGCTTCTTCCTTTGGTCTCTGGAGTAGACCCCAGGCTACTCAACTCTTGCTGGCACCACTAATGGAGATGCCACTAGCTCAGTTCAGTCTCATCTCTTGGCTTGGCTAAGTCCTGAGTCCTTGGATGAACAGGCTATGTCTTGGTCCCCAGTGCCTGATTACCTCTAACCAGTTATCATAGACTCCATCCAGCTCCCGGCCTTAAAGTCCACACCCTAGGCTTTGCCACAAAATTACCTTGTTCCTCCACAGCAAACCCATCACAGACTCACTGGCCTTAAACTCAGTTTGAACCCCTGGCAAAGACAGAAGTATTCTAGAAAGTGATGATAGACTATTTTTTTTAAAAAAAAAAAAAAGGGAAGATTTGATCTTATCAGTCATCTCTCTCCTTTTTAATTAGCTTAGGCTGACACATTGTGTCCAAACATCCCTTCCTTAGAGTCCCAAAGGGCAATTGGTAAGGAGGAACAGCCTGCTGAAGACTGTTTGTGCCCTCAACTTACAAAAGTACACAGCAAATTGAGATCCACATTTAATTCTTTGATGCTTTTCTCTCTTTTATCCGGATATAAAAAGAAAGTTTTCCTTTCCTATATACACACCCTACAGCCGCTGAGCTACACACTCACCCTTGGCTAGAGAGGACAGAAATATGTTTCTCTATACCATGAGAGGCAGTGTGTGGTCTGGGTCATCGTGGCTGCACCGTATGATACAGACAGGGAACTGGCCAGAGAAACGTACCAACCCCTTCCTTCTTTGCACCATGGTCCTGTCTGCAGAAGCATTAGCAATATTAGATACCTGTGTCTTTCTCTGGACATTATCCTCATGTTGAGCCAATGTGAAAAGATAAAACCCATGTGTTCAGGAAGATGAAAGAGAAAAGTGTGTTGATAATTTAAAGAATTCATTTCTATTTCAGAATCACCATTTTAAAATATGCTTATGAGGAACCAGAGTTGTAGCTCAGTTGGTGGAGTGCTTACCTTAAATGCAAAGTCCTTGATTCAGTAGCCAGCATCACACAAAAGCCAGCTGTGGTGATGTGCATGCCTGCAATCTCAGCATCGGTGGTGTAGGGGGAGGATGGACCAGGAGAGTCAGAAGTTCAAATCTCAGGTCAGCCTGAGCTCCATGAGACCCTGCCTCGAGAAAAAATGCTTCTAAGCTTTTTCATAACATGGAAAAATAGTTTTCTGGAAAGAAAGCAAGATTAAAAAGCTATGGGAAAGTAAATCACAAGTACACTAAAATATGTATAGAAGAAATATCAAAACATCTAATGTGGATCTCTAGCAGCTGTGGCACTCAGTGCTCAGGTTTCCTAACTGTTTGATGTTATGTGTATGTGTGTGTGCGTGTGTGTGTATTGCTATTATCATGGAAACTAATTTAATTCTTTAGTAGTAAATAAAGGATTTTAAATAAATATTTAAATTTTCCTCTAAAAACTTATTCATTCAGTCACCAAATATTTCTTGAACACTTGCCATGTTCCCGTTTCTTAGTTAGGGTTACTGAGGCTGTGATGAAACACTAGGACCAAACCAACTTGGGGAGGAAAGGCTTTATTTGGCTTATACTCCATATCATTGTTCATCATCAAACGAAGTTAGGACAGGAACTCAAACGAGGCAGGACCCTGGAAGCAGGAGCTGATGCAAAGGCCATGGAGGGTGTGTTTACTGGCTTGCTCAGTCTGCTTTTTCTTTTCTTTTTTTTTTTTTAAATAGAACTTGGGACCACCAGTCACAATGGGCTGGGTCCTCCCATATCAGTTACTAATTAAGAAAATACCCTACAGGCTTCCTACAGCCTGATCCTATGGAGGTGTTCTCTTAACTGATGTTCCCTCCTCTCAGATGACATTAACTTTTGTCAAGTTTACATAAAACTAGCCAGCACACTGGTGTTCTAACTGTTCTGGGCCGTACTGACAAACAGCGTAGAGCCCTTGTCCCTATGGAACTTTACATTCTGATAGACAAGGGAAAATGAGGGTGGCTTCAAATTAAACCACTTTGAATTTAAATAAATTATGGATAGAATTATTTATCATTTAAATATGCAGAGAATGGTATATCCTAATATACCCTAGTATCACACATATGAAGAATAGACAGAAAGTGTAGCATCACTATAAATATATATCAGAAATATGTAGTATGGATAAGAATGTAGTACATCAACACTATTAAATTTAGTTAAGCAATGACATAAAAAGTTTTCCAAAATAACATTTTAGAGCACTATGTACAGCTAGCATCACGTGACACACACATGTGCTTGTGTGTACATGCACACACAGATACTTCTTTATGTGTTTCTCTTTCCGAAGGAAACATAAGTCAGTGGTGAGCATGATTCCTTTGGGGGTCACGTACTGAGGAGTTGAAGGACAGGCATAGGAGGCCGACTGGCTTGGGACATCCGCATTTTGGCTTGCGCTGCCTGTCTGATAAGTGAGTAACATTCTTTCTAAAGTCCATGGCTTTACCAACCCTGTGAAACTGGCTAGGTTTCTAGTACCAAGCATGATTTCCCTCTCATTGGGTGGGCCTAAAGCCCAATTAGAGGGCTGTTAGCTGCCAAGCGTATGTGAGTGGTACCCACTGCAACGTCATGCATATCCGGTCACGCTGGTAATTGTTGTGACTCATAGAGGCTGCAGCTGGGGGTACTGTGGGTTCTTCTTGGCACGGGCTTGCATCCACTGTGCTTATTTTACTGAAGACTTTGGCATCTATGATCATCAAGGATATTGGTCTCTAGACTCTCTGACTCTTCTTTACTAGACTAGCATAAGTGGTGTTGCTATATTTCAATTAAAAACATATTTATAAACTAATTATATATATACGTTTATATAATATCATTTTACTCAATTATGAAGAAAAATTTATATTATTTTCTGAGAAGTAGGTTTAACTTAAAATCATCATATTAAGCAAAATTAAGCCAGACTCAGAGAAATGAATATCACATGCACTCTCATTTGTAAAGCCTAGATTTTATAGAGCAATATAAAACCATATACATATATATACATGGGAGCAGAAGTGAAGCTGGAGGCAGGAAAAGACTGCTGAGTATGGGGCGGGAAGAAAGGAAAGGGAAGGACATGGGGTCAAACCCTTGAAATAGTTGTCTTTATGAAACCCTAAAACATGCACAATGAAAACATGCCAATAGAAACATTTTAAAGAATAAATAAAGAAAAACATATATTTTAAAAATTCTATCTAGCTATATGCACCACACTGTCAGCCTCATATTTTCTGATGTTTTCATGCGTATCATTTTATTTCCTAATGCTCGCCCTATTACCTTCCTTTGTCCCCATCCTCATTTGTCTGGTCCACTTTGTCTCCTCATTTTCTACATTTGGGAAATAATTTTAGCTGACCCATAGCTTCTATTACAATGATTATGAAAAGTGTCAATTTTCTATACAATGGTATATTTAGAGGATGCTGGGTCCCTAAATCTTTAGACTCAAATTATCTTCGTTCATCTTAACAACCTCTTAATAAGCTATCACTGGGTAAGAGAGAAGCAAGAAAGACCACTTTAAGAGTGTGAAAAATAAAACCTTTGAGTAAGAAGAAAGTCCCCACTGTCGATGAGTCCACGCCGCAGAGTGAGAGAATGGGCTCCTGTTCGCTAGTAAATACATCCTGTCAAAGCCTCCTCCTCCCCGAGACAACTGGGGTTACCAGCAGGCCTATGCGGGACTATCAGACCCCAGGTGAAGAGCTCTGGTTGCCAACTGTGTGTCTTCCTCCTGCTCTTTTAACACCCCTTGCAGAGTTCTAGCCGGTTTTCTGGAAGCATGTCGCAGACCAGGGCTGTCTCCAGTCAATCTGCCTTGGGTTTGTCACTGTGATTGTCCTGAGGAAGGGCTGGGAAGACCTGTGCTTCCCTTGCCTTTGAAGCTGCCCTTGAGATGGAGCGCATGTAAGTGCTCAGCTTTTGCTGTACTGGAAGAGTTGATTCATATGCCCTCTGAACCCCGACTTTTTTTTCTTTTCCTTATTGTTTGTCTGTTTGCTCTTTTGAGACAGCGGCTCATGGGTAGACCAGGCTGGACCCAAAATCACTATACTATGTAAGTAAGCCTGACCTTGAATTTTTGGTCTTCATGCCTCTACCTTTGACAAGCGTGCACTACGAGGGCCAGCTTTACAGAGTGCTGTGCATCCACCTAGGGCTTCGGCATGCTAGGCAACCACTCCACCAGCTGAGCCACGCCCCAGCCCATGACATCACTTTTCATCAAGTGGCTCCATTATTGAAAACAAAAGGACGTCCCAGGCCACAGAATATCTCAAGGGCAAGAATAGCAGAAAGCTCTTCCATGCTTCCCTTCCTTGTGGAGGCAGCAGGCACCCCTCAGTCAGCAGGAGAGGACGGATACAGAAGATAGCTTCTCCCTCCGCCTGCATGCTCCCTGCCTTTAATGCGCTTCAGCTGTGCCACCAGACTGGCAAACCTGATCCACCTTCAAACTTATCTAATCATTTTATGGGGCTTTAAGCTACTGGCCTGAAGCAGTTACTAGCTGCGACAACACTCCTGGAAAGGACATGACCCTTGCTGTAGTCAAGCACAAGACAGGAGACAGAACCGGTTACACGTATCTCTGATCAGAAGTTTATATAATTTACCCTGGACTCCACGCATACTAGGTATGGGACTACACCCACGCAGCAGGAGGTGATTGCTCACTGAAGTCATCCCACTGGGCTAAGCCACTGCTAAGGCTGCAGAGGAAGCTGGTAGACCTTTTGCCATGACAACACACCTTTTAGCACTTTCTGGGTGCAATGAAGATAGGTGGAGCCAAATTCTTCAGGTTTACAAACTGAAGTTTGTAACATGAGGGCCTGCTAATTGGGGTTTCTGTCCTGCCCAGTTCCCACAGCCATTAAGCCCCAAAGAAATCACACAGAGGTCTATATTAATCATAAACTGATTAGCCCATTAGCTCAGGCTTCATATTAGCTCTTATAACTTATATTAACCCATTATTCTTATCTATGTTAGCCACATGGATCAGTATCTTTTTCAGCGGGGCAGGTCACATCCTGCTTCTTCGGTGGTCTGGGCAGGACTGCAGAAAGAGCTTCCTTCTTCCCAGAATACTCCTGTTCTCATTGCACCACCTCTACTTCCTGTCTGGTTTTCCCGCCTATACTTCCTGTCTGGCTAATAGCCAATCAGCATTTATTTAAAACATGATTGACAGAATACAGACAATTCTCCCACACCACTTCCCCCTCTTTTTTTTTTAAACAAAGAAAAATATCCATAGTCCATTTTTTGGGAATGTGGGCGTAGTATTCCAGGCTACTTCCAGCTGGTTGGGGGTGCTGATAATCTTATGGGGACCTAAAGAAAATTTAGAGTTATGATCAAGTCCTGACTGGAGTATCCTATGAGGCTTGATCATCTCAGGCAGAATCTTGAATCTGTTCTGGATGTAGAACTCAGACATCTGTGTCATCTGTTCCTACTGGAGATTTCTCAGGTGGTCTTCCTTGATCAAACCTGATTTTTCTTAACTGAGAATGAATCCACAGTCTCTCATTTCCTGTGGAAACAAAAGCAAAATCTCTTCTCCAAAATAACATACCTTTTGACTTCAATTTTGAAGTCAAGGTATTTTCAAAATACCTATCTTGGGTTAGTTCAGTAGCATTTATAAGCAAATATCTTTTAGCAGTTGTTGCTCCTTCCTCAGCATTCAAACAATTTGAAGAGAGTGCAATAACACACAGTATCAGGATTCTCTGTGTAATTTTCATCTTTATGTGGCTTTATTTTAACCTCTATTTCTTTTATTTTTACTTTTAACTTTTGGCTTTTTGAGACAGGTTCTCTGTATATCTTTGGCCTGGAATTCACTCTGTAGACCAGGCTGTCCTTGAATTCACAGAGATCTGCCTGTCTCTGCCTCCCAAGTGCTGGGATTAAAGGCGTGTGCTACCACACCTTGAACTCACAGAGGTCCATCTACCTCTGCCTTCCAAGTGTTGGGATTAAAGGTATGTACCACCACACCTGACTATTCTCTTCCTTTCTTTTTTATTTTAAGGACTTTGACCATTTTCTTTTCCCTCCCAAGCCTGCATATATTTTTAACAAACAGTAAACCATTTAGAGGTTTTTTTGAATCTCTCTTTACTGTATATCTCTCTTTTTCTGACTACACAAGTATTTAATTTACCAAGCAATATGGGTAGGATAAAAGCCGTGGCTTTGACAGCTGGATCCATCCCATTTCTTAGCTTTCTGTGATCCTAGCCTTATGGTACCAGCTGTAGCCATGTTTATTGCCACAACTCTATGGCATTTCAATGTCCCTGCCAGCAAGTAAGCTGCAGCAGTGTGCTCACAAACCACAGTTAAATGATCCATAGTTGGACCGCCTGCCTGAAAGAGTCAGAGTTTGCCCTGGCAGGATGGCCCAGAAAGCCAGCATTTTAAAATGGCGCAGCTTTTTTCCTGCTACAGCTGAAAACCGTAGCTTTTTATCAACACTATTTAAATGTTTCTTAGCAGGACCTCTTAAAAGAGCTGCAAGGCTTTACAGCCAATGCTGAGTTGGGAAGCCTTTTAAATGAGAGCGCTCGCTTGCCTCTAGCAAGCAGAGCAGACCCGAGAAATTGCTGCTACCAAGAAAACATGCTCTACTCTGTTCTTTCCCAAGCTTTCTCAGGCTTTCTGTGGATGCAGTTATCCACGTGGGCGCTATTCTGTAAAGTCTTTAAGGAGACAGGGTACACATAGTCATAGATTAAAAGAAAAAATAAGCCACGTAAAAATGGAAAATTCACAGAATGTCTGGATTATGTATTTTATTGTGTTTTCTTTAAATTTTTTGACTGTGAAGGAACAAAATACAGAGAGACATTGTGTAGTCTGCTAAGCTAAACCAGCATATATGTTCTAAAGGTATCTTGACTTCAGAATTTGGGTCTAAGGATATGATGTTTTGGTAAAGAGGTTCTTCTTTTGTTTTCACAGAGGATGAGACTCTGTGGATTCCTCCTAGACCAATATGGTATGATAGACCATGCCCTCCTGAAAGGTCACCGTAAACAACTTCAGAAAATTACTTCACTCAACTGCCAACTGAGATGAACCTAGTATACAGGATACACCATGAAAGACCTGATTGACAGCACCCCCATACAGCAGGAAGAAGTTTGGAGAGAAAAAACTATGCCCATATTCCCAAATATTGTTTATAAATGTTATTTTACATTTAAAGGGGATATGATATAGATATGAATAATTTGCATTGGTATGGATTTTGCTTTGTTGATATAAATTTAAGGTCAATTTTGTTTTATATATATATATTTCTGATCTTGATTAAGGTATTTTAATTGTGTAGTTCATTTAAAAATGTAATGTATAATTAGAAAATATAGGTTGTTAATGGGTAATCATCAATAATAGTGAAGTTTGTAGTCATGTTAGATTTTCTAGACATATAGAGATATATTTCAGTTAAATAGGCATTCTTCATATCTTTCAAAGACTCAGAATATGGCATTTAATGTTTTAATAACTTAGGGCTTTTCGTGACAATGAGACACGTCTGCTCCTGGCAGCACCAATCTACTTCAAGAGGAAGATGGGCATCGAAGAGGCTCCTTAGCCATTTAGGCAAGAAACTGCTCTTGCCTGGACTGTTGCATAAACTGGACATGAAGAACCCGCAGAGAGAGGACTGCTGAACTTGCCTAAAGGTGAGATGATCCTTCGGGGTTCCTGTTTCGTGAAAGAGTCTGTGAGACATTCTGCAGGATACAAAAGAAAGTGACTGAACTGTCTTTGAAATTTCCTGCTTTATGAAAAAGTCTTCTGGATACTATGGGCCTGTAGGCTGAAGATAGATGCCCCAACGGTACAGAAGAACTTTGGGTGACTGTCCAGGCAGCGAGATGTCTGGAAGTTGCTTACTTCTCGTTTACTTAGGTTATATTATATCCTTCTGGAGTCTTTGATGGAGTTGAAGACTAGATAGATCAGTTATAGTTTTCCTTTGTTATGCTAAAAGATAAAATAGGCTGGGCGGCAGTGGCACTTGCCTTTAATCCCAGCACTTGGGAGGCAGAGGCAGGTGGATCTCTGTGAGTTCGAGGCCAGCCTGATCTACGAGAGCTAGTTTCAGGACAGGCTCCAAAGCTACAGAGAAACCCTGTCTCGAAAAAAACAAAAAAAAGATAAAATAGATATAAATAATGTAACTGTAATTCTTGCTTGATAACTGTCTTGATATATGTAATTTTACTGTGTTAAAGTTAAAGCCTTCCTTTTTGTTTAAACAGAAAAGGGGGAAATGGTATAGGACATTCTTCTGTTTGTGTGTTGCTTTCATTGGTTGAATAAAGAGACTGTCTTGGCCTTTTGATAGGACAGCCCTTAGGTGGGCAGAGTAGATAGAACAGAATGCTGGGAAGGAGGCAGTGTGGCAGACGCCATGTTTCTCCTGCCTGAGACAGACACTGGTTAGAAGCTTTCCTGGTGAGCCACGACCTCATGGTGAACACAGATTAATAGAAATGGGTTAGATCAAGAATGAGAGTTGGCCAAAAAGAGGCTAGATATAATGGGCCAGGCAGTAATTTAATTAATACAATTTCCGTGTGATTATTTCGGGGGCTAATATAGCTGGGTGGCGGGACACAGCCCACTCCTGTTACTACAGAAGTTTTGCTACAGGCAGCAGTTGCCTTGTCGGGGGTGGGAATCAGCCTCCTCCTGTTGAAAGAGGCCGAGCCCTGTGGTAACCCCAACATTGCAAACATGTTTTTGCTTGAGAAGATAATCACTGCCTGCGGCCACACACCACAGCCTCTTCTCCATGGCTTCTCTGGGGCTCTGGCATGTGTCAGTCAGCAGTCCCTGGCAGCTGCTCCTCGGGGCAGGAGATTCCAGCAGGTGAGGAATGTGGATTATGCAAACCATGGCAACTAGAAACACCAACATCCCCTGTACCCCTAAAAACTGATGGTGCAGCCTTGGCAGCCAAGACCATATGATAGAGCCCAGTCCCGTAAATAAAAACCAGCGTAGTATGTGTTGATTTGCCCACCAGGAGAGAGTGTGCTGAAGTGGTCAGAAACAGTGGCACTAGGGCCAGCCAGCCTGGGTTTGGATCCTGGTTCTTAAGCCTTGGTAATTGCTTGACCTTGAGCAAGGTCTAGGATCGCTCCGGTGCCTCTGTTTCCTTGTTTGTAAAGTAGAGAAGACATCTGAACAGGCTGTGACAGATATTAAGGGACTTAGAACAGTAGCATGCTTAGAGCTCTGTCGGCAGACTTACACTTCAATACATGTTAGCTTGTCTGGAAGACCTTATCAGTCTGGCAAGGTTCATAAAATAAATCTATGATGTACATTCTAGCCCCAGAGCAGACCTCTCCTAAGTGTCTGGGAACATCTTTCCAGGGTGTCTCCAAAGCTCCTCCATCCCTCTGTGTCCAGCACCATTGCTGCAATTGCTCCCTAATCCATCAGTCCAGGTCCTCCCCGGTGCTCTCTGCCTTGCTGGACCCCAGCTTCTCTATCACACATGCCCTGCTCCAAGCATCCATCTGGGCTTTGATCAAAGCAGGGCTCACTCCAATCTGTTCTCCACACATCATTAAGAGAGGTGTTTACTAAATCTTCATGCAACACACAAACATGTTTGATGCCAAAAATCCTTCAGCAGGTCCCCAAACTCCTATCCCCCTGACAAGACTGACATGTCTGGTCCTGCCTGCCTCCTTGGCCTCACCTTCCACCACCTCCTTTTTGCTCGTTTGAGTCCAGCCACATCAGCTTAGTTTAGGTCATTTGGCATAACCCAAACCATCCACCCTGGAGCCTGTGTGCCTTTGGTTTCCTCGTCCCCAGTTTTCATTCTAAGTCAAGTTTGTAACTAGATACACTTTGGTGGCTCTATATTCCTGTAGGCTAAAAGATCCAGGAAGGCAATGACTTAGTAAAGAGCCCATGGTTAGGGGCCCAGGATGTCTAGAACTCTTTAACAAATGGAAGACATACATGTGTTTAATGTTTCCCATAACATTGCCTCATTTACCCTTAATGCAGACCTTAATGGTGAGTGTCGTTTGTTTACTCATGGACACATGCTAGAGATACACAGTGTGCTGACGATCATAAAGAGGGAGAATAGGAAAATGTAAGGGTAAGGATCCTGATTGGAAATCACACCCCTTCTCACAGATGCTTTTGCCTACTTCTCCTTAGTGGTCCTGGACCGTCCACAGATACCTGCTAATTGCGCCCAGATGCTGAACTGCTCTGAGTCACAGGCCCAGTGCGCATGCCTCTGATGCCACAGGCCCAGTGCGCATGCCTCTGATGCCACGGGCCCAGTGCGCATGCCTCTGATGCCACGGGACTGCTGCCCTCCAGAGAGCTCCACCCTGTTCTCACATCCTTGCCTGAAGGGGGAAGGTCAGAACTCTTGCCAAATGAAAAACTACGCCTCTGTTCATCATTACCCAAGCGCCTAGAACATCCTTGTATCCCCCTGCCCTACCTTCACAAAGGCCACCGGAGCACCACCCACTTCCCCTCCTGCAAAAGTCAGAAAACCACTTCAGCTGGCCAAACAGCAATGAGGAAGGGATCTGCTACAAAAGATGCTGAGAAGGAAATAGCAGGGGACGAAAGAGAATGCTGATTGTCCAGGGGACAGTGCAGCCACCCAGAGGCTTTGAGCAGCAGAAAGTCACTGCTGTGCTAGGCTCTGGGGACTGAGATAACCTCAGGTCACCTTGTGCACGAAGGAGGAGAAGTATATCCAGCAGGACATATGGGAACAATGACTCCCAGACAAGATGTCTGCAATCTAATACCCAGAACCTGTGAACGTGTTCCAGCTACATGGCAGAAGGAACTTTGTTTCTGTGATTGGTGTTAAGTGTCTTCAAACAGAGAAAGCATCCATAGTTTCTCAGGTAAACTCAATGTCATCACAATGGACCTCATAAGAGAGAGGCAGGGAGGTCAGAGTCAAGGGATGCAGCCATAAGCCAAAGAATGTGGGAATGTGCTCTAAATGCCAGGAGACAGGGGAAGGGGCAGGAAACAGGCTTCTAGAGCCTGCAGGAGGGTAGCCCTGCTTGAGTTGAGTCTCTGAAGACTCATTTCTGACTTTTGGCCTCCAAAACCACAAAATGATTAATTACTTTGTGTAGCTTCAGCCACTAAGTGTGTGTGTGTGTGTGTGTGTGTGTGTGCGTGCGTGCATGCAAATTTACAACAGTAGCCACAGGAAACCAACATCAGCCTTGTCCTTTCTTTCCATTCCATAATCTTTCCATTACCTGAAGCCAACAGGAAGCCAACTGGCTGAGAAGCAGAGGCTCAGGAAAGGATCCAGGCAAATGTGCTTTGCCTACTGAGACCCCTGTAGCATGCTATCAAATCTAGCATGCTGTAGAATCTACTTTCAAATTCTCTATAGGGTGTATACATCTTTCTCCTAAGTGTTTTCCGATTTAAGTGAATGACAAACTAAAACCGTTAATGCCAAGGGGCACGTGTGTACAATGCTCACTCTCCTCTGATTCATTCAGACTTCGTCACTTATGCCTTAAACCCACGAATGGCATTTGGCCAGGGAATACTCGCATGAACTAGTCATACGATTTTATGCATTTGTTTTCTTATTTCCCATTTCATTATCATATGAATCAAAACGGGTGCCATTAGTTCCTTTTTCACAGTGACAGCAGTCATCAAACAATGTGTAAGATGAAAGTGTTTCAAAAAGACAAATGCCACCAGCCATCATGTGTGCAGGCCTCTGAGTCACTCTTCTTGCCTGAGTCACAGCGCACCGATGTGATTTGGCAGGCCATCTGATCCCATCAGCTCTGTGGTTGGAAAAAAAAGAAAGAAATGGGTCATTGCACTATGACAAAAGGACAGTCATTGAAAATACAGCAATTAAGAAAAGTTTGAGCCCCAGTTGCCTCAAATGCCCAAAGGAAGCTTGTCCTTGCAGTGTGTGGGTGCCAGAGGCAGACAGACAGACAAAGCAGCACAGACTTCACTGGGGATGTATTTAAGAATTCAACCAGACAAAAGGAAGTGGCTGAAAGCCACTGATGGAGAGGACATGAGGGCTGGAGGAGGGCTTGTTTTCTGCATTTCTAGCATTTAATTGAAACATTCTGGAATAACCAGCACCAGAGTCAAAAGGAAGAAAGGAAGGAAGAAAGAAAGAAAGAAAGAAAGAAAGAAAGAAAGAAAGAAAGAAAGAAAGAAAAGAAAAAAAAATCTCAACAAAAAACTCAAGGAGTAAGTATTTACTTATGAGATTTTGTGTTTGCCTACCTGATATGGGCATAGGTATGACTCTCATGCTATGAAGGCAGAATTCTACTGGGCACACATAAGGACACACAGAGCAGGAACAGAATCGTAAGCGAGCTAGCAGAGAGCTGGTAGTTGTTGAAGTTGGAGGATGGATGCATGAGAACCATGTCTTAGTCTCTTTAAAATTTTAATATCTGTTTTACATTTTCCACAAATCAGATCATGTTGCTCTCATCAGGCAGGGTTTCTCCTCCGCCATGTTTGCTTTACAGAACTCCTCCCCAGGTTTTGTCAGAGCGCTTTTCCTGGAAAGCCAGAAACCCTGCTTTCTGTGATTCTCTCAGCTTCTGTGAAAAGTAGATGTCTGGTCTCTGACAGGAAGCATGGCGGCATCCAGTGTGGGGCCTGGGAAACTAGAAGCAACCGGCTGAAGGGGTGAAAATCCACGAAGTCGCCCACTCCTCTGACTCATCAGCTCACCTGCACTAGATGCTACTGGCACCTGAAGGGTCCCCAGATCCTAATGCAGCATCACTCCAGCAGAAGCTAGGGCATAGGACTCAGTCAGCTCTGGGGACATCAGGTTGAAGACATAGTAGCCTCTGAGTGCCACCACCTTCATGGGCTAAAGTATGAACACCTTTAAAATCGGAAGACGGTGGCTGACTTGGCTACAACTGAGTCATTTCAACAACTCCAACCAAATGAAAAATCTGCAAAGACCAATTCTTCAAGCCTTGTGCCTCAGCCCTGCCTCCCCCTGCCATGGAGAGCAGGTAAAATGGCAATATGGTGACTTTCTTCCTGGTGACAGTGTTTCAAAAGCAGGCCAAGCTGGGCTTTCTAGAGAACAGCAACATTGTCCAGATGTAGGCTGTTAATGGGTTGACTCTCAGCACCCATAGGGGACATCAATAAAGTGAAACACAATCAGAAAGGGAAATGTCCCAATCCTGCTGTGACACAGTGAGAATCACAATGGCCATTGGCTCCAGGGTAGCCTCTTTCTGTTAAAGCAGGGGAGGGGGTGGAGCCGCGAGGAAGTAAGTCGGATGGCTAGAGGCTGTGCCACGCTTTAGCCTCCCGAAGCCCTGCCCCCTCCCACTTCTTTTCCTTCTTAACAGCTGACCCAAAGGACCTAAACTTAGCAAGGGGCGAGGTGTAGGAAACTAGATAGTGCATTCTACAGTTGGATAGGAAGTGCTGGGCTCAATGTGTTTAAGGTTAAGATTAATTCCACACTTCCTCTGAGTCTATTTTAAAAACACAGCCAAGGAGGGCATATGTCGCCCTCTAACAAAATGACACAGGATCAAAGGGTAAACACAAGCTGCATGTCAGACCCTTTGGCTCCGGCCCTTGCCCCTTGCCTACAGACTCAGAAAAGGTATTTCACCATCTCCATTAAAACGTGGTTGCTTCTGTTTATCCAGAAACTTCTGTAGTGGCAACTGCCAGAGAAATCATGGATCAGGAATGGCTGGATTGAGAGGAGCCAGAACAAAGGAGCAGCCCAGGAACCCTATTGCTAAGTGTCCCCCACTACGCGAGGGGGCACAAGCTTCAAGTCTGAACCTTGATGCCTGAAAGTAGATACCTGGGGCCTGGGCAGGAGAATCAGTTATTCTGCTTTGCAGTGAGCATTCTTATTAATGCGGCTTGTTATTATTCCCTGAGCTCTGCAAACAGGAGCTCACTCTGCAGAGCCACTCATTAGGGCCGATTTAATTGAATTTGAGAAGGAAAGTAATGGCTGCCAGGGAAGCCAGGATTGAGGCTCCCGGAGAACTGGTTTCCTGGTGACTTCCACGTGTGGCTTTTGCCAGTGGCGAGGTACAGAGGAAAGACTAGCCCTCATTTTCTTCCAGTGTCCCTAACCAGCATCCATGTATTACCTCACCTAATTTTGATGTCCCCCTAAGCTATTGTCCCTTTGAGCTCTGTTTGATTTTGTTTGTCTGTTTGATGCCCCGCAGGTCTGGGAGAAGTTCCATTTCACTCACTATTTTCTCTTTTGTGTAGAGAAAAATCAGCCCAGAGGTTGGCAGGTCACAGTCTAACAATCCCATGCTCTAATTGCTGCTCTGGAGTTTTTTTAAGCAGGGTGGTGGGAGGGTGGCAGCATCTGGGTACAAAGTCTCTGGACAGGGTGCAGTGGTTAAAACCACTCTAGCTATGCCTTTGCTCACTGTTGGAATACTTCCAATGTTCTTAAACCAAGTGGGGCTTTCTGCTCTGATCCCTGAGGCCACTAATAACCAGTGCTGAGGAAGACACTGAAGTCTGCTCTTGGGGAGATTAGGCCATGATAGAGGGAGGTGGACCATGCACTTGAGACCAAAGAAGTGACCAGAAGGAAAATGTAAAGACAAGAAACAAAGTGATGGAGTTCCCAACTTCCAGGCAGGCCCATTGGACCAGCTCTACAGGGACAGACAGAGGACACGTGGGAACACAAACAGTCCCGCTGGAGAACACATGCAAAGGCTCTGATGCAGAAGCAAGCAGAGCAAGTCCAAGGAGGAGCAAGGAGGCCGGCGGGGTGGGAGCATAGAGAGCATTGAGGAGGGGCTGTCAGAGATACTCAGGGCCAAGCTCTGCAGGGCCTCCTTGTGCAATCTGGTCTCACCCTGCTGTCTTGGTTTGATATTGTCTTCAATGTGACGGGGAAGCAGTGGTGGGCAGATGCCTTAAACAGGAGAAGGCATGATCCCCTACGTATGGGAGAAAAGGAAGACTGGAAGTAAGAAGACCAGTTGGGAAGTGACTGTGGCATGGCAAAGGTACTAACATGGAGGACCAGTTAACTACACCGAGTATTGCCCATAGTTCAGGCACTGTGCCAAGCTCTCTACACACAGGACTTCACTCATTTTTCCTAATGAACCTTTGAGAAGTTGAGACTAAATGACCTAATATCGCTGCAGTAGTTTGAAAGAAAATGGCCTCCAAAGGGAGTGGCACTATTAGGAGGTGTGACCTTGTTGGAGGAAGTGTGTCACTGTGGGGCGGACTTTGAGGTCTCTTTTGCTCAAGTTTCCCTCAGTGTGACTTTCAGTTGACTTCCTGTCGCCTGCAAGATGTAGCACTCTCAGCTCCAGCACCGTCTGCGTGCACGCCGCCATGCTCTCCTTCACGATGATAATGGGCTGAACCGCTAAAACTGTAAGTGAGCCCCCTCAATTAAATATTTTCTTTATAACAGTTGTCACAACCATAGTGTCTCTTCACAGCAACAAAAACCCAAACTAAGACAACTACAAAAGACGGAACAGGAAGCCAGACTCACCCACCATGGAATTTCTGCAGTGGATACCATGTAAGTAAGGCAAAGAAATCCACTCTAGACAATGAGACACTTGAAACAGGGCAGGACCCTGGAGGCAGGAGTTGATGTGGAGGCCATGGAGGAGTGTTCCTTACTGACTTTCTCTTCATGGCTTGCTCAGCCTGTTTTCTTATAGCATCCAGGACTCCTAGCCCAGGGTAGCACAGCCCACAATGAATTGAACCTTCCCAGATTAACTGTCAATAAAAAAAAAAATGCAACACAGACTTTTTCTCAACTGAGATTCTTTCTTCCAAAATGACTCTAGCTTGTGTGAAGCTGGCATAAAACTAGACAGGACATTTTCTGTAACGCACCAAATACACTACTGTTTCAATAAATTCCCTTTCTGTTCATGCCCAAGATTTCAGATTGATAAACATTACAAATCGAAAACATGTTACGAACTTAAAAGTCCCATAGTCTCTACAAATTCAAATACTTTAAAACTCCTATCAGTAAAAACCCAAAGTCTCTTTACAACTCCAAAACCTCAGTCAGGCATGGTATTGCACACCTTTAAGGCCAGCATTCAGGAGGCAGAGGCAGGCTGATCTCTGTGAGTTCAAGATCAACCTGGTCTACAAAGCGAGTTCCAGGACTGCCAGGGATACACAGAGAAACCCTGTCTCAAACCCCCTCTCAAAAACAAAACAAAAACACTCCAAAACTTCCAACCCCGTTGACTCAGGATAAAGGACTTCCTCTACTCTAGAATCTTGTGTCCCTGGGGAGGAGCTGCGTTTCAGTGTGGTAAGGACATAGAAGGAACAATTTGTGACAGAGTGGGTGAGGGTGGGTCCCATGCATGGGGATCCCACAGGACCTGCTGAAATGGCTGGCAGAGAACACAAAAGTGGGAGGATGAGTCAGGGGCTGAAAGGAACAAAACAACACCAGTGTGAGTCCACGGAGGATGAGAGCTCACACGGCTTTCATCGGGGTGGTAGCCAAGTGTGACAGCGATGGAAAGTCGGAAGCTAAATGGGCTTACAGTTCCAGACAGGACTTCGGCCTGCAGTCCCTCTCACTGCCTCCAGTGCAGGATTGAGGGAGCTGGGAAAGCCTCTGTAACCAGATCCCCACCCCGTCAGTCATTCATCCCACACCAGCTTCTTACGTAAGCAAAACACACATAATGTATGCTCCAGAAGTCATCGGAGGTTCCAAAACTTCCCTGCAAACTTAATGGATGAGTTTTGGAGATTTTTAGATTGAATTCTTCCAAGGCTTTTCCAGAGCTCCCTGCTTTTGGGGCGCAAACTGATGAGTAGGTTCATCAAAGGACAGGAACCTAAACTTAACTCTGCAAACATGACCCACTAAACATGAAAACAGACAGCAATGGGGTGAAATGGGACTAGACACTGGAGGATGTTGTCTGCTTTCCTAAGATATCAGTCCACATAGAATTA
This sequence comes from Ondatra zibethicus, assembly GCA_004026605.1. Classification (NCBI taxonomy): domain Eukaryota; kingdom Metazoa; phylum Chordata; class Mammalia; order Rodentia; family Cricetidae; genus Ondatra; species Ondatra zibethicus. Next base: position 113,195 of record PVIU01004711.1, read on the forward strand.
TGTTGCTGTCTATTTCCAGAAAATTCAAGAACTTCTATAATAAGTAATAGGGTAATCCTGAAAACTTTATGATAGTCATCATCTGGAAAAAATATCTACAAGTAAATGGGTATGGTGGATCTTTGAATCTGTTTAAGACTTCTGAAAAAAAAAAGTTCAAGTGCTTCTATGCCACCTTTGAACCAGCAGAGTCCCTGGGAGCTGTGGCTCAGCAGGAACAAGGGGCATGCCTCAGAGACAGATCATTCCCAGAGAGGCTCCCCAACACTCTGCTCTGCCCAGCAGGAACAAGAGAGGCAGGCCTCAGAGACGGGCACCATCCCCAGGGAGGCTCCCAACACTGCTCTGCCCAGCAGGAAGGAGGGGCAGGCCTCAGAGACAGGTGCCATCCCCTGGGTGGCTCCCAGCACTCTGCTCTGCCCAGCGCGGCACTCTGAAAGAACTCACACAAGCTCAGCACAGTTTCTGCCCTTCCATTAGCTCTCTCCTCCACAGTGACCTCATTCAGATAGGAACAGCCGCTCTTCTTAGAACCCAGAGCAAATGCATCACACATACAGAATGTCTTTCTTGTATGTTTCTATTTCTTTGGTTTCATCTTGGAATTCTGGTTTTTCTCTTCTTCCTCCTCTGGAGTGGGTTTAGGGGATGTTTTAAAATATAAGGAAGACTATTCTGCTGAAAACTTTGGTAAACAGTAATTAGGTCAGAAATACAGGTAAGGGGAGGGGAAAAAACTTCCTGAGCACCCACCGTGTGCCAGGAAAGCTCTAGACAGCCTGTTCTGCATATCTCGCTCCTCCCAGCCCTCTATTCCTAAAGTCTGGGTTCCCATTCACACACTCACCATGACTCTACATCAAAACCTTGACTGAACTTCAACAGATGATGTGAGCAAATTAACTATACACTCTTATGAGGAAGACAAAATACATTCTAAAATATAAGCGCACCCCGTCTGGCAGTATCTGATCCCGCGAGAGCAAATTCCAACACCAAAATCCAAAAGCCCCTTATCTACATCAAGATTTTCCATCCCTGGGCCACAGGTCAAAAAACTGAGATAATTATATGCTTTCTGGGTAATTACCTGAGTTGAAATAGTCTATGTGTAACATGTCAATTTTACACTTTAGCGCAAGCTATCACAGGAATCTATACAAATTTCCCTGATGCCCAGAGAGACCACACAATTCCCACTGACCACAACTTGTTCTACGGTCCTTCAACCATTAGACTTGGCCTGTCACTCAATGCCTGCCTGTCCTTCATCTGTCAGTACATCATCCTTTCAATACAGTTCTGTCCTTTGCCCTTATAGCACATGATCTACAGGCTCAACCTCCCCTTTATCAATGGCTCTTCAGGAGCCCCCAAAACTAAGGGTAGCAGACTAGAGTAAGAAAAGCGGGAACCCTCCATGTGTTCACCTGAACAATATATTACTCACACCTTTCCATCCAGTTAGAGCTGCCAGTTAGTTTGGGGACAGAATAGATGAGGAGGCACCTATGACAAACCTTCTCTTGTCTGTTATCCATGCCACCTTTGCTAATAGAATATTCATGCAGTCATGGGCTTGGGGATATATATTACCAACGGAAGGAGGGCTGCTTGGTGTAGGAGGGTCCTTCTGTATTTGGGTTGCTTTTATTGGTTAATAAAGAATCTGCCTTGGCCTTCTGATAGGGCAGGACTTGGATAGACAGGAAAAAGAGAAGAGAATGCTGGGAAGGGGACAGAGCCAGAGAGAGCTGCCCGCCATGAAGCCTGCCAGGTCAGAGATGCTGAATCTTTCCTGGTAAGCCACGACTAGTGGCAACACACAGATTATTAGAAATGGGTTAAACAAATATGTGAGAGTTAGCCAATAAGAGGCTAGAGCTAATGGGCCAGGCAGTATTTTAATGAATACAGTTTCCGTGTAATTATTTCTGGTACACACCGGGTGCCGGTTGGCACAAGGGGCCCGGCCAGGAACGCAGCCCGAGTCCCTCATTGCTACAGCTGCTGAAGGTTTCAAGGCAGGGTTTCCTTCTGAACAAAAAGAGGTATGTTGGATCCTCTCAGAGGTCCACATGGCAAAGAGTTTGTCTTGTATGGACAGGGATGTATAAAACATTTGTTTAAGAAGTAGAGCCCAGTGGGAGGTATTTAGGTCCTTAGAGTGTGCCCAGGAGGAAGATAGTAAGTCCCAAACCATTTCCTCTTCCTGTCTTTTGCATCCTAGCCACAAGGCAGGCTGTTTGTTCTGCTACAAATCACTTAGCATTGCCTTGGAGCACCCCAGCCAGGGGCCTATAAACACGGATGAGAACACCCAAGACTGTGGGCCAAAGTAAACCCTTGTTCTCTTTAGGAATTGGTTCTCTCAGGCTTTTGTCACAATGGAGGCTGACTAACACAATGCTCATGGAGAAGAACTGCCCTTACAAGCTTTGACCCTCACCATGGAAGGATGCAAACCTGCTGTAGCCTTCATGTTGCTCATGAAGGAAGAGCCAAAGAAATGTGAACAAAGATGACCTGGCATGCAATTAGCTTATCTTTGTCCAGTATGAGAAACTAAATTATTTATTGGTCCAGTCAATTTTTTTAGTTAGGTATTCAATTATTTAGAGAAAAACTCAATTCTAGTCTGCTATTCATTCCTCACTGCAGGCTCTATGGAGGATAGGCAACAGGAGCAGGTCCCTGGTGGTGACAGTTCTGGAACATGGCATATATAAATGTTTTGGGGGGAAGAAAGATATTCTTTGACCAGAGCCCTCCAATAACCTGCAGAAATGGACAAAGTCTCCCAAGAGTGGTGTGAAGAAACAATCACCATGGAGGCTGAGAGATCGCTCAGAGGATAAAAGAACCACAGCACAAGAATGAGGACCCAGGTTCAGATCCCCAGTGCCCACACAAAAGTCAGCTTGGTCTTGCACACCTATAACCCCAGAGCTGGGGAAGGTCATGCATGCCTATAACTCCAGAGCTGGAGGACAGACACAGGGGAGCTCAGGAGCTTGCTGGTCAGTCAATCTAGCCAAAACCAGCAAGCTTCAGGTTCAGTGAGAGGCTATGTTCCCAGTGAGGAAGGCAGAGTCTTACTAAGAACACCAGTGTCCTCCTCTGGCCTCCTCATGCCCACACATGGTTGTGTGCACTGGCACATATGTGTTCACAGATGCACACATCTCACACACACAACACACAGTGGAAGAAAAAAAAACCTATATGACTGAGTGCTGCTGGCAACTCCAGCATCTTAAAAGCCAGCACCACCCCAGAAAACCAGGTTCATTCCCTTGTAACACTTTCTTGGTAGGGGAAGGGGTTTGCCCATTGCCATACACTATATGTGAGCTCATTCTCTGGGAACAGAAATCATAACAGAAATAACAACATCCTAGAATTCCAGAGGCAAAAATCCTTTTTATAAAACATTTAATTTTATAGTCCTAGACAAGGAAAGTTATTGCCTGCTTGTTTTCTATGGACCTTAATAAGATTTTTAAGATAAACAAAACTTTCATTTTTGTAATAAAACAGAATTTCTTCAATAACCTTTAGACCCTCTATAATTTTTAATGACAACTTCTTTCTACCAGGCTCCTAGCCTGTCAAATTCTCTTTGCAAATGTTTACTAAATGATATGGAAGAAATGAACTCATGACTATAAACAAAGAAAGTTGTGTGGCTTCCCTATGCACTCAAGATGTCACATGCAAAGAGACTTCCAGTTGCCATCCCAGGCTGCCATGCCTTGGGATTGTCGCTTCTTCACGTGAACTGCAATAATTACACAATGTCTATGCTGTCTTCCTTCACCAAATCCTTTTACCCCAATGACTGGGGGATGTTTGTGCCCCACACCTCTGTGTGGGTCAGCTGTCCAGTGCACTAACAAACTGCATTGAACCAGCCAAAGAGAGAAGGGGCTTGTTTTGGTTAATGGTTCATGGGCTTTCTGTTCTTAATCTGTTGGTCCTTGGACTAGGATCCCACGGCCTATAGGGAGGCAATGGCAAAGAAGCTGCTCGCCTCATGGCAGGTAGCAAAAGAGAAAGGGAGGAAAGGGCCACATCCCAATATCCCCTCAAGGTCATGCCCTCGGTAGCCTTGCTTTCATTACTCGTTCTGCTATCACTTATCAACAGTGGAACAGTGGAGTAGTACACAGACCAAACAGACAACACACGAGCCACTGAGGAACATTCAAAACCCAAATGGTGATGCTCTCACAATTCCAGGATGGGAGAGTCCTGTAGCATGCATGCCTTAGGGTAACTCAGCCTCTATCTCTACATGGGACACTAATAAGAGAAGAGTCCCATCTCAAACTTCATCCCTGCCTTCTTCCCTTCCTCATTCCCCACAGCCCTCACAAGTCAAAGTCCCAACAGTTGAAGGGGAGACTAGGCCTGAATAGCATTCTTCAAATGTGTAATAAGCAACGTGGATCAATTTCCTATCAGAAGACGACAATGGAGCTTTGGCAAGGTGGACTTGAACACTCGGTCCTGACCTCAAAAGAACGGTACTGACTCAACATGGCTTCCAGAGGGAACAGAAAGCCCTGAAATGACCGTGCATCTTTAGTGACCACAACCCTTTTCCAGAGCCACCCTTTGCAAAGGTAAAAGGAAGTATGGAAATAAGACGTGAGTACAAATATTTTAAGAAGAATCAATATGCTAACTTAGACTACAGGCAAAACCAGAAAGAATACTGAAAAGAGGAAGGACGTCTGAGACGATAGGACACGTCTGCACCTTTTACACAAATAATGACCACTGATGGGATTTTTGTGTAATTGTTGGTTAGAAAGAACGTTGGTGTCTTCAGAGGAAAGAGGAAATAAAGTTGGATTCATATTTGATGAATGTATAGAAAAGAATTTACATCCAGAAAGACAAATTGTTTTATTCAAATAATGATGAATGGGTTTTCAGAAAGGCTTGGAGTAAAGAGTCGCTGTTAGTAACCCTCTTTGCTAGAAGCAAGAATAAAAAAAAATAATAAGAGGCCTGTCCTTCCTGGATGGAGGTGGAGGAGGCAGATGGTGGGGGGGGGATGGGAGGAGAGGAAGGAGGGGAAACTGCAGTGGTTATATAAAAGAAATGAAAAAATGTTATTTAAACAAAATAAAATTTAGAAAAGTCAGAAAGAGGAAGAATATTGACTCTGTTCTGTCCCCCTAATACTTCCCTTAAGAGGTGTGGATTTTGTTAAGATTAACTAAATTTCTATTTACAACAACCAAAGGCCAGCCTCTCCAACCCTCCGAGACACAGGCAGAATTTGCATTTCCAAGTGGAGAGTACATGTTTGTGAGATACCTGGTTGCCACTTGAAATGGGAGAGTGGTATGGGAGAATTGTCTGTATTCTGTCAATCATGATTTAAATAAACACTGATTGGCCATTAGCCAGGCAGGAAGTATAGGTGGGAATACCAGACAAGAAGTAGAGGTGAGGCAATAAGAACAGGAGGATTCTGGGAAGAAGGAAGTTCTTCTCCTACTCCTGCCCAGACCACCGAAGAAGCAGGATGTGACCTGCCCTGCTGAGAAAGGTACTGAGCCATGTGGCTAACATAGATAGGAATAATGGGATAATGTAAGCTACAGGAGCTATTGGGAAGCCTGAGCTAATGGGCCAATCAGTTTATAACCTAATGCAGACTCTCTGTGTGATTTTCTTTGGGGGCTAAACGGCTGCAGGAACCGGGCAGGACAGAAACCCCGACAAGTAGCCAGGCCCTCATGTTACAGGAGAGTAGAGTGGAACTTCCCAGATTTCATCACTTACACAACTGCACTTCCTCCAGTCATAATGTTGGCACTGGGCAGTGCTAACCATGCTAAAAGCTCTTGGAGATGTTAGGGAAAAATTGCTTAACAAGAAAAAGAGAAAAGAAAAGAGCAGAGTTGTTGAATGAGTTCATGTTAAATCATACAAATAAAACATCCCCAAACTGGCGCTCTTGGGATGGAGGAGAAAACGTAAAGACCAGATGAATCACTCATTTAGTCTCCTGACATGCAAACGTTGCCAATGTGTGTTGGAATGAGATTGAAATTGAGTGACTTTTTTCCCCAGAAAGCTAGCTAAGAAGTGAAGAAGAATGAGGATGACATGGCTAGCTTTAAAATGTAGTCCAAGTTGATGATGTGACTAAAACAGAGAAGAAATTGCTTGCAGATGTTATGGTGGGTGACAGGATGGAGCCTGCATGACTTTGTGAGATGTTTTTAAAGGCAAACATTTGGCACTATAGGGTGCTTTCAACTTCAGCCATCCTTTGAAGAATCTCAAGAAATAGAAAATGAGATGGGCAGTGGTAGCGCATGCCTTTAATCCCAGTACACGGGAGGCAGAGGTAGGTGGATCTCTGTGAGTTCAAGGCCAGCAGCCTGGTCTACAAGAGCTAGTTCCAGGACAGGCTCCAAAGCTACACAGAGAAACCCTATCTTGAAAAAAGAAAAGAAAAGAAAAAAAGAGAAAGAAAAAAGAAAAAGAGAAAAGAAAAAAAGAAACAGAAAATGTACATAAATTCTCACTTTTTTACCCCAATTAAAAATAACTTAACTGTAATTTATTTACTTTAAAGTAAGTTGGCAAAGCTGGGGAGAAGTAGAACACTTGACACACAATCATAAGGTCCTGAGTTCAATCCCCAGAACCCATGGAAAGCCAGACGCTCTAGTGTGCCGAGAATCCCAGTGCTTTAACTGAGAAGTGGAAGACACAGACTGGAGAATCTAAGTAAACATGGGGACAGATACCCTGGCTTACACAGTGGGTCAGAAGACCCATTAAACCAGGTAGAAAGAAAGTAAGGATCAATATTCAAGGTTGTCTTCTGACTGCCACGTGTATACCATGGCATATGTGCATCTGTGTACAAATACACACACACATGCATGTGCACACAAATGCACACACACATGCACACACATACACACATATACACACACCAAGAGAGAGGAAGGGAGGGAGGGCAGGACATAGGGAGAGAGGAAAGGAGGGAAGAAGACAGGGAGATAATCATTAAAATAAAATAACTTGGCAAAAATGTGTAATATATAGGTTCAATATAGGTTTTATATCAGTGTTTCTCAGTCTGTGGGTCGTGACCCCTTGGGGTTGAACAATGCTTTCACAGGGGTCACCTAAGACCATCAGAAAACACAGATATTTACTTTGTGATTCATAACAGTAGCAAAATTACAGCTATGAAGTAACAATGAAAATTAATTTTATGGTTGGGGTCACCACAACAAGAGAAACTGTGTTAAAGGGTCTCAGCGTTAGAGAGGTTGAGAACCACTATTCTAGACACATAGTTATTCACTAAATAGACTCTTTTCACCTTTTAGTAAATTGTACATTTTTGTGATGTAGTCCAAAGTTTTTTAATGAGATAAAATATACTTCAAATCAAAATGAACAAAGACTAACAAATTCAATGCCCCCTTAGCTGGTGACCAAAGGAACCTGTGTCTTTCAGAGTCCTCCTAACGTGTGACTGAGTCAACAGTGAGACTGATTTGCCTTCAGTTTATGTTTTAGGCACTTGATGAGAAGTAAGAGTCTTAAGAACTAAAGAGACATGAATACTTTTCACTGTAGTCAAGTAAACAAAGACACTTTCATTTCATGTTTATCCCGAACAGTCAACATTTGTGAATAAAATCTGGAAGAAACTGGTATATGCACAGCTCTCTGCCACATGAATGTGTCCAGGAGATTTATACTTGACAAAAAGAAGGGCTTAAAATACCTATGAAAATTATAATTAAACACCCATAAGTACTATAGGGTGTTGTAGAATATTATTTTAAGTAGACAAAGATGTGTTACATTTGCTTATGTTATGGAATATTACTTTAACTGTGTAAAACTGTGTTACTTTTGTTTTTGCTACATTTTTAATAGATTTTGTTTGTTTGTTTGTTTGTTTGTTGTTTGGGTTTTTTGAGACAGAGTTTCTCTGTGTAGCTTTGGAGCCTGTCATGGAACACATTCTATAGACCACGCAGATCTCTGTGAGTTCAAGGCATTTGTTTAATTATGTAAAGGTGTGTTGCCTCTGTTTCACCTTGCCTGCCTAAGGCACCTGATTGGTCTAATAAAGAGCTGAATGGCCAGTAGTTAGGCAGAGAAAGGATAGGCACAACTGTCAGGCAGAGGGAATAAATAGGAGAGATCTAGGCTTAAGAAGAGGGAGAACAAGAGAAGAAGGAGAAGAGAGAAGAGAACAAGGAAGAAGTCAGGCAGCCACCAGCCAGCTGACACACAGAAAAAGGTAAAAAGCCCCAAGGCAAAAGGTAGATAAAGAAAAACAGATTAATATAAATTTAAAAAGCTAGCCAGAAAATAGCTAAATTAGGCTGAGCATTCAAAACTAATAACTCTCTGTGTCATGTTTTGGGAGCTGGTTGGTGGTCCAAAAGACAAAGCCTGGCACTATAAGGAATTTTCAGTTGGTAGAATAGTGGTTACCCAAAGGTATCCATGCCTTTATGCCCAGAATCTGTGACTATGTTACCTTCCATGGCAAACAACGCTGTCTAAATGTGATTAAGTGTCTTCTGACTGAAGGATCACCTGGATTATTCATTCCAGTGTGCTCACAGTACCTGAAGGGGAAGTCAGAAGAGGAAAGTGGGTAAGTCAGTGTCAGGAGAGAGAAAATGGTGGGACAGAGCTGTTTGTTTCCATGTGGAGTCACACACAAAGCACGTGAGAGGCCTCTAGAAAAGTCAAAGAGATGGTTTCCCTGGAGCCTCCCCAGGCTGCACAGCCCCAATGAGCTACTTTAGATTTGTAAATCTAGAAAACGAAGACTTGTTTTAAGCCATTAGATGTGGGCTAGCATGTTGCAGCAGAATTAGAAGATGCAAAACATATTAGTAATATTGGGGAAGAAGGGAACTAATCGATGTTCACTGAGTAGATGCTGCTTTATGGGGTTGGTTCCTGAAAGTCTATCAGTTGGGAACTACCTTTGTATGCAATAACCGTCTCAGTAACTAGCATAAAGTTGCTTATTGTTCTCGGTCTTAGTTAGGGTTTCTATCACTGTGAAGAGACACCATGACCACGGCAACTCTTATAAAGGAAAACATTTAGTTGGGGCTTTACAATTTAGAGATTCAGTCCCTTATAATCATGGTGGGTGGCATGCAGGCAGACCTGGTGTTGGAGAGGAGCTGAGTTCTACATCCTGATCCAGCAGCAGAAGTGAATGACGCACTAGGCCAAGCTTGAGCGTATGAAAACTCAAAGCCTGTCCCCATAGTGACACATTTCCTCCAACAAGGCCACACCTCCTAATAGTGCCACTCCCTACAGGCCAGGCATTCAAACACATGAATCTATAAGGGTTATTCCTATTCAAAATACCACAAAGAATGGAGGCCATAATGACTCCACAGCACCATCAAGTCTTTCTCTTTCTTTTACTTTAAAATTCTATTTATTCTATATTCATATTTGTTCATGCATGCAGGAACCTACAGAGGTCAGAGGGGTGTCAGATAATCTGGAGATGTGGTTACAGAAGATGGTGAGCCACCTGGTGCTGAGAACTGAACTCCAGCTTTCTGTAAGAGCAGAAAGC
>PVIU01004712.1:0-13473 GCA_004026605.1 Ondatra zibethicus
TTCTTGTCCCTCTTGATTCCCATGTAACAGGCTAGGTTCTCCTGGGCAAAGATGCAGATGAAAATTATCATCTGTAGAAAGGAAAGGGAGATATCAGGATTGCCAAAGGGACGGCTGCTCAGGGACATATGATTGCTACCTCCATTTGACTTTATGAGAACCCCGAGGACTGACGGGGCTTCAGGGGGGCCTCACATAGGATAGAAAACTGAGAATATCTCTTTGTATTACACTTTCCATTCTCTCCTTCACAATCGTCCTTTTTATAGATTTCCAAATACTTTTTGCTCAAAGTCTTCAGAAATTTTCTAACTGTTCTCCTTCCCCTCCCCTGTACAGACTCATGAAAACTCAAACAAATTCATGTCACCTTGTAGCTTAGAATACCCCACAAATGCTCCATCATCTGAAGGGTAAGGCCTTAGAAAGGACAGTATGAGTTAATACTTCTCTAACTTCTCTGACTTCTTGTTTTCCATTGCTCCTGGACTCAGCCTACAAGCTAGCAATAGAGGAATCCCTGCAGGCTCTTAGCACACTGCACTTTTTGATGTCTTGTTCTGTCCACCTGGAGAGGCTTTCTGCCCCCTTCCCTGCCTGATGAATTCATTCTGACAGTTCTTCAGGAGCCACCAAAAGCTGATTTCTCACAATACCCTCCGCAACATTTCAGGACAAGGTGAAGCACCTTTTCTGTGGGCTTTCATCGTTTGCTGTGATCATTTGCTTGCTTCTTGTTTCACAGTCTAGGATGGGAAACTCAAAGGACCACTCAGATGTGTTTGTACATGTATGCTGCAGATACAAAATCATATTGTTGTTCTCATTCTTAGAACAATTTCTGCTTTAAAGGTATTTTCAAAAGGTTTTATATTGCGTGATAAAAATACCATGACACAAGGCGACTTAAGGAGAAAAGTTGATTTCCATATACAGTTCCAGCAGAAAGTCCATAGTGGTGGAGGAACATGACAGCAGGTGGTTGAAGCAAGAAGCGGAGACACCACAGCTCAACTACTCAGACAGTAGAGAGCAAACTGGAAGTGCGGTGAATTATAAATTTTCAAGCCCAACCCCAGTGACGTGCTTCCTCCAGCAAGGTTCCTTGTCCTGAAAGTTCTATAAACCTCTCCAAACAGTGCCACCACCTGGGGACCAAGTGTTTCAATGCATAAGACTATGGGGAACATGTCTCTTTCAAACAATCACAAACTGCATGTTTAAGAATGTTCAAGAGAGCAAGGTAGAGCAATGTGCACTTGTAATGTTAGCTGTTTGTGGCACTGGGGGAAAGTGGTTATGAATTTGAGGTAATCTTGGACAAATAGCAAAGACTCTCTCTCCTTCTTTCTTTCTCCCCTCTTTCCCTCTTTCACAAAATGGAAATAGGAGGTGGGAGGCCCTCATACAGTATAAATATGGGTACCTCTCTCCAGGACCCATGATTGCTACCTTAAGGGTCCCAGGCTCTGTTTTGGCAGCATTAGGTTTTTGTTGAATTTTTCTACTTCTTTTATGTATTTCTATTAAGATATGTGAAAAGATCACATGTTAAAAATTATCACATACAAATATTTAATAGTCCTAGTTGGTAATCCTTTAATGTGAGTTTCATTCAGAGGCGCTGAGGGCAGTTGGGCAGTCAAGTTGAGACTGACTTGAAAGTGTCAATAAGTATGTCACCAAGTTACTAGTGTGGGATAGGACTGGGGCTGCTATTTTCAGCAAAAGAAGTTAAGAAGGTGTCATAGAAAGATCTTTTAGGAGATATATCCATAAACTAAGGACCACAGTCTCTATTCAGAGGGTGTGAATGGAGAGTCTGGCAAGAAGGAGAAGTCAACATTCTGTCTTTTAAGACATTGCGGTTTAAGCAAGCATCCATTAGAAGATCAGCATGGCAGGTTGGAGAACCAAGGCATCAGAACAAGGTCATGGTTCTACTGTTGCAAGAAAGCAAGGTCTGTGAGAGAGTCACAGCAAGACCTTCATGATGGGCTGTGCTCCATGGGATGAATGCTGCATGCAGCTTCCAGTTCTCCTCAGGTGCAGAACCGGGGGCTGTTGGTGAAGGCTGGGAGCTGGGGCTTGTGGAATGACCTCCAGTACTAACGAGATAATAGATAATACATTAAACTGTGTGTCTGTCTGGATTTTGGAAATTTATAATGTTTAAAGAAATTCATTAAATGTGTTTTTATTAAATTTAAAGTGTTTAAACTTAAAAAAAAGTTATTCAAACTTTCTTTGGCTAGTAACTGAGTCACTGAGAAATACCAGAAGTCTCGCTATATAGGGAATTCTGTTTGGAACTACACTGAAAACAAATTCCTTAACTAGTTCCAGCCTTCCTGTCTGTAACCTATATGCTGTATAATTCAGAAGGATGAAGAAGCACTGAGGAGAAGATGCCCTCAAAAACAAGCCTTCCTCCTGTTCTTCAAAGCTGAAGCCTAAGGGGAAGACACAATGCTAGCAGAAGGGGCCTGGGCAGCACTCAAAAGGAAAAAAAAATAAAGGTGCTTTTGTACAAAACAGAGGTACATCTGTGCTGATATGTCGGCAGCACTGTTCCCTGTCAGAGCCTAGTCGTAGCTCGATACGTTGTCTTTGCGATGGTGCTCAGGCTGCTCTGGCAGCAGGGGGTGGGGAAGGCAAGTCCCCCTCATGTCCACCACTTCCCCAAGACACAGTTAACCACGTGTGCATGCTGCTGGCACGGGGAGGGGAAGCACAGAGAATGTTCCTGGATGACCCTCGCTTCTGTACAAGAAGCTCTTTATTTTGTTATCAAGGATAAAAACCATTGTTGTTGGTATCCAACATGGCTTTGTGATGTGTCATCTTGGCTAGAGTGAACTACATTCTCTAAAATTCCCTTTCAAGTGTGTTTCTGGCTAAGGTGAGCTTCAAAAGACAGCCCCTAAGTTGGAGGGCTGGTGGGGGCAGCTATACTTTGTAGTCTGAACACTCCCTGTTCTAGAGACTCAAGCACTAGCTGTATGTAGCTCTGAAGAGGTTACCAAGATGTAAAGTCCCAAATAAGTTGATTTTGAGTCAACCAAAAGGATGACAAAGCTGGATAGTTCTGATTTAACCACGTGGCAGTCCTCTGAAAAGGAATGTGGCCCCTCCAGAGGAGGAGGGACTACCGGGAGCAAAAGGCGGGGGGGGGACTCTAAATCAGCCATTTACCTCATTGGAATGAAGCTGTAGCTGGTCCTAAAACTCTCTCCTTTCCCCTTGAGCGCTTGCTTCACTTTCTGTGCCAAGTGTGTGTATTCAGCTACAGGGCACAATTATATCAGAGTTCTTTGTTACCAAGTATGTTGGCTAATTTTACATCAACTGGATACAATCTAGAGCCATCTTCTTGGAGGGAACTTCAATTGAGAAACGTATTCCATAAGACTGGGCTGTCAGCAAGCCTGTAGGGCATTTTCATCTTTTTCTTTTTCATTTTTTATTGATTTTTCTTGAGCTCTACATATTTCTCTGCTCCCCTCCCTGCATCCCCCCCTCCATCAACCCATCCCAAGGTCCCCATAATCCTAATTTACTCAAGAGATCTTGTCTTTTTCTACTTCCCATGTAGATTATATCTATGTATGTCTCTCTTAGGGTCCTCATTGTTGTCTAGGTTCTCTGGGATTGTGATTTGTGGGCTGGGTTTTTTGTTTTATGTTTAAAAACCACTTATGAGTGAGTACATGTGATAATTGTTTTTCTGGGTCTGGATTACCTCACTCAAAATGATGTTTTCTAGCTCCATCCATTTGCTTGCAAAATTCAATATGTTGTTATTTTTTTTCTGCTATGTAATACTCCATTGTGTAAATGTACCAAATTTTTCTTATCCATTCTTCACTCGAGGGGCATTTAGGTTGTTTCCAGGTTCTGGCTACCACAAGCAATGCTGCTATGAACATAGTTGAGCACATGTCCTTGTGGCATGATTGAGCATCTTTTGTATATATATAAAGTGATTTAAAAAAAGACCTAAAGAGAGAACTCTCAACAGGGGAATCTAAAATGGCTGAAATACACTTAAGTAAATGTTCAACATTCTTAGTCATCAGAGAAATGCAAATCAAAACAACTCGGAGATTCCACCTTACACCTGTAAGAATGGGCAAGATCAAAAACATTGATGACAACTTATGCTGGAGAGGATGTGGGGTAAAGTTAACACTCCTGCGTTGCTTGTTACAGCCCCTTTGGATGTCAATGTGGTGATTTCTCAGAAAATTAGGCAACAACCTTCCTCAAGACCCAGTAATACCACTGTAGGGCATTTTCTTAATTAGTTATTGATGTGGGAGAGCCCAGCCCATTGTAGGTGGCGCACTGGATTCTGAAAGAAAGGAGGTCAAGAAAGCCATGAGGAACAAGCAAGTAAACAGAACTTCCCATGGCATCTGCATCAGTTTCTGCTCTATGTTCCTGCCCTGTTTGAGTTTCTGTCCTGACTTCCTTTGAAGATGAACTGTGATGTGGAAGCACAAGAAAAATAAACTGTTTCCTCTCCAAGTTGCTTTTTGTCATTGTGTTCTAACACAGGAATAGAAGCCCTGGCTTAGATAGCAAGAATGAAAGCATTATGGATGAGATCATGTTTTAATCTGTTCTTGTGGGGCTCTCGTTTATCCTTGCTTGGTTTCTTCCTTGCTGGGTACTCTGCATTTGATTCCACGATTTAATGTACATTGAGCCTTGCAAAGCCAAGCTTTAGTTATTATTCTGTAATTATGGTTTATATAAGTTATAAGTAAACACATATGTATACATACTTGTTAACTTTTGAAAAATTATTTTATATACATATATATGTAAAGTTGAAACACTGGTTCTGCTTTCCTACTTGAGTCATGTATTTTTCCATAATTTGTATATCATTTTACAGTTTGCTTAGTATCATTCATGTTATACTATATAGCACATCATAGATAAAAACAATGAGAGCCCCAAAACTTTGAATGACCTAAAGTAGTATGTAATGCTCTCAGTGAAGATGTGAAGTTAACATTCACATACACCAATCCGATAACACTGCTTGTAATGACAATGAGTTTATCGTGCTGTATAGAAAAAAAGTTATGATGATAAGTTTCAATGAAGGATAGAGACAAAAATACTAACAGGATTGAACTCCTCCTCTTTTTATATTCCCCCAGAACTACAGAAATATATATTAAGGATATATATACTTAAGTATAATATCTACTTTGTAGATGGAGACTGCTCTTCCATTTCCTGGTCACCCAGATTCAAATAATCACACAGAAACTATATTAATTAGAACATTTAACCAAATCTTAAGCATATTCCTAGCTAGCTCTTATATCTTAAATTAGCCCATTTCTATTAATCTGTGTATCACCACGAGGTTGTGGCTTACCGGTGATGTTCTGGTGTCTTTTTCCTTTGGCAGCTACATGGCATCTCCCTGATCCAGCCTTCTTTCTCCCTCTATTCTGCCCTGCCATAGGACAAAGTGGCTTCTTTATTAACCAATGGTAATAAAACATATTCACAGCATACAAAGGAGGATCCCACATCAATACTTAATTCTAATATTTACTAAAATTAAAGGAGTTTGAATTTGGTGACTAGTGTGCCTGTTGGCATGATTGTAATGAGGTGATAGAATAAGGGGCAAGGAGGACTAAGTGAGAAGCAAGCTCAAAAAAGCAGCAGATTTAAAGAGAGTCAGAGAATAGTGCACTTGCCATGTGTAATACCCATGCCGTAGCCACTCACATGTTGCTTAAATGTAGCAGCTTCTCTTTAATCAGTAGGAGATGCCATGGCCTTGTCACTATTTGGATACATTTAGTGTCATGATTGATGAACATCAGTATTGAATATTTTCATGTATGTGTCTGTTTATAAAAGTTAGACATATAATTTCTCTCTGTGACCAGTAGGCATGGAATCTTGGGATAGTGGGTACTTTAGGAAATAACTGTGATTTGTAAACTGAAGAAGAGAAAGTTGATAAGATATGCTTGGCATCAGCAGCATTGTGATTGTTCAATGGTCTTTCTGTTTTTGTTTTACCCTTTTTCTCTCCTTTCAGCCTGCACAGAAACTGAGAAAGCCACAGCTTTCTCATACTCTTTTAGATCTTTTCCTGGATTCAAAGTCTCCTTCTTTTGCTGGAGATCTGTGACTTCATTCCAGTAAACCTCAATGAGGACCACTAATTATAGCACAATTTTCTGGGCCATGTTTGATATTGTGGCAAGAGGAGCCATGTGCCTTATCCATGTACCTGAGGTAAAAGACTTATCTTTTCTTGTCATGAAGCCACAAAAGAAGAGTTGATAATGGTCCACAACACATCTCATCGTCCAAGCAGCCAACAAAGTTAAAATGTTGAGAGCTAAGAAAAAAGGGTCAGCAAAAGGAGGCTTGAGAGGCCCAATGTGTGCTTCCACCTGCCATGAAGGCTCTTCTTTCGATGGGAACAGTTCATGTTGAGATTACTATCCATTCCATTTGGGCATCCAAAGATCCTTGGGTAGTATGGAAAGGTGACATACTCTATGTCCAGTTCTGTGTATTATACATCATGCACACAAGACACAACCTTATGTCAGAGTTCTGTCTGCTTAGGATCCCAGTCAGCATCTGAAGTTTGGGCGCAGATTCTCATGTGTGGCCTGAGAATGGAATGGGATCAATCTTGAGGTTAATCTTATGCAAGGTGGATGGGACTGCAAGATTTGGAAGGAAACAGCAGTATCCTCTCAAAGCTTCAACAAATCTTTTCTTTTCTTTTTTAAAGGGCAATATCTTGGGGAAGAGGGTTGGAGAATCAAGGAGAAACTTTTGAAAAATCTTTGGTTGGTCTCTTCTGTTTTAAAATTGGGGGAGATGGGTTTAATTTGAATCACTAAGCTCCTAAAGGGTGTGCATAGCATCAAGAGAAAGATGAATTTGCAGCAGATGCCAGTATTTGTGCAAAGGCAGAATGGGGCACTGTAACCTGCAATGCAAATCACTGTAGATTAACTGGCCAACGGCTTTTGCATGGTTTCCATCTCTGGCTTGTCTCTATCTGGAGCCTGTGAAACACTTTTGTCCTTTTATTGAACAGGAAAAAAGATTACTGCATCTAAAATTAGGTTCACAAAAACCTATGTATAGTGCTGTGCAGCATAATAAAATTATGATAAAACAGCTTTTACTTCTTCATAGCTAAATAGTATTGTCTAGATCTTTAACAATTTATTTGGAAGTAAGAGTGATGATGGGAAGATAGTGTATTGTTAAAGCACCACTGAGTTTTTGCCAAATAGGCTACCTTCTTGAGTGCTGAGTACAAATGTTTACTTCAAGAATGGGAGAAGTTTGATAAAGTCTAACTTGTTTTCTTTCCTTGCTGTCCCTTCCCAGCAGCCTTTAATATAAACAGACCACTGCTCTTGATTTCTTCCTGCTCATCCTTATCTCTTATTGTGCTAACACGATCCTCAGAAAGCAGTTCCCATTCATTTGATGTGACCAGATAAAGTGGAGAGCCTCCTGCTTCCCCAGCACTGGAGAATCCTTAGCTGTTTGCTCCTGGAGTCTGATCAGGGAAAACCACACAAGCCGTGTCATCAGATAAGGTATTACTGTGAGGATGTAAATATGAAAGAAGAGGGGAAAATGAAAGGCAAGCGAAGAAGTTTGACAGTGGAGGAGGACAGGGGGAAAAATGTAGAAGACTTACCCAAAGGAAAAAATCAACAGAGAGAAAAGAACAAGAAAAATATCACAAGGAAGAAAGTGGGAGAGCAAAGCAGGTCAGAGAAAAGGTGAAACAGCAGAGGAGGATAGCTCCACCTTGGTGTGGTGGGGTGGGAGCCAGGCAGGCACACTGTTTGAAGCCTGTGAAATGCTCTGCACAGCTCTGTCCAGCACACCCTCCACCCCCGCCCCCAATACCACCATGAATGATGAAGGTGGCTCTAGCTGCAGAGGTGCCATTTCCTCCTAATTTAATTTTCGGCTACTGAACTCAGTTACTGACTCTTTAGAGCCTGAGGGGGGATGAGCCTTTGTTAAAGGCCTGCCTGTTAACTTTCACTTTCTTTTCAACCTCATTATATTTCCTGAGGTTTAGTTCTAGACCTAAAGCGCTGTGCTACGGCTAAACTGTAAAATAACGTTTTTGGTGAAAAGTAACACTTGGGAAAATGTCACACAAATTTTGACTTCAGTTGTATCCAGTGATGTCACCAAATGTATTTCTAGTTCAGATGACTCCAGTAATAGGGTATTAAATTGGTCACGGACTTAGCGGAAGCCCTAGCTTGTGATTTCCCCTTCATGGCATCCTGCAGTGCAGTGATGAACCAGAAAACCTTCTTGTCTGGTGGGACCTTTATATGCATATTCAATGAATAGCACACCCATGCAGGCAGAAGACTCACTACAGCAGGGTTTGAAAAGGGCCAGCTTACCTGGCTGAGTCTAAACAGGGCATAAAAAAATCTTAATTAATTAGCATAGCATTTAACTGGCATTTCCTGTGAATATGGACCTTTCTTTCTTCCTTCCTTCCTTCCTTCCTTCCTTCCTTCCTTTCTTTCTTTCCTTCATTCCTTCCTTTCATCTTTCTTTTAAGGAGAAAATTTTTAAAAGCTGAGAACCTTAAAAATGTTCTTTCAAAATGTATTTAAAATAACTAATGATTAGAATGGCAACTGTAAGTGGCCGACTGATCAATCGTGTATAATGGCCTGCGAAGGTTATCTAGGATAGACTGTAATAGGCCTCTGCTGCCGTGTCCTTCAGGGGTGTCATCATGCTGACTCAATCTCTGGACCCTAGCTGATAACCTCATCCCAAGTCACCAGGCACAACCAGGATGGTTCTGTTGACTTAAGCGCCCCTCACCCCGTTGCCTCTCAGAGCTTCTGTTCTGCCGGTCTTTGTGACAGGCTGCTCTTTCTATGCCCGTGTGGTGTTCAGTGTTTTGTGAGAGGAAGAACGACATTTTAAGGCCATCTAAGTGGAGTAGGTTGTTTCTGTGGGGAGTGTCTAATTGGACAGTACCTCATCCATGGCCTTGCACTGCCGGTGTGACACCGCTAAGCTTCCTCCAAGCAACAATAGCTACTAGGTTGTACTGAGAAACCATTTCTTGACTGACTTTATAAAATATTAGTTGTGTGAAAGAACATTTGTTTTATTGACATAGAGTCTTAGGCAGCTCACCCTGGCCTCAAACTTGGTATATAACAGAGTGCCGACGTATGGTCTCCTGGCTCTGTTTTCTGAAAACTAGGATTATAGGTGTATCCCACCATGTGATACTGGGAATTAGACACAACCCAGGGCCTTGCTTATGCTCTCCAAGCACTTTACACATTAAACTACATTTCTGTACCCAGAAAAAACATTTTTTTTGTTTTTAAGTGAAAATTACATTTTATTTACTTGGTACTGAAAATGCTAAAATAATATAGAGATGTTTCACTTTTGCTTTTTTATTGATTTTATTGAACTGTATATTTTCTTCTTCTTCCCTCCCTTACTCTCCTTTCCCCTTCAACCCTCTCCAATGGTGCCCATGTTCCCAATTTACTCAAGAGATCTTGTCTTTTTCTACTTCCCACGTAGATTAGATCTATGTATGTCTCTCTTAGGGTCCTCAGTGTTGTCTAGGTTCTCTGGGATTGTGAATGGTAGGCTGGTTTTCTTTGCTTTATGTTTAAAAGCCACTAATGAGTGAGTATATATGATATTTGTCTTTCTGGGTCTGAGTTACCACTCTCAATATGAAGTTTTCTAGATCCATCTATTTGCCTGCAAATTTCAAGATGTCATTATTTTTTCTGTTGTGTAGTACTCAATTGTGTAAATGTAATACATATTGCAGAAAGTCATTCTTAAGGATTATATACTGGTATACAGGACATTAAATGAAAGCATGAATGCATAGAGGCAGAAAAGTTTTTTTTATTTTATTATTCTTAAAGAGAAAGTATTGTAAAAATCAGCTTTATTTGGTAATAATTTATGTCAGATTTTATTTGAGCTCTTTCTAAGAGATAATTTTTACCAACTTAATAAAATACATACGGTAAGAAATACATTTTAAATTTGGTATGTTGGTGGTTGGGAGCTTAAGACAGGTTGATCCTGAGTTTTGGGCCAGCTTGAACTACATAATGACACCTTTTTCTCAAACAAAAATATAAACATTTACACTACAAACTATTTATTACAAAATGCACAGCTCTTAGAAGGAAACAATTTGATTTTTCATGATTTTTGTTGTATTCTGTTTATTTTATCAAAAAGTCTGCTTACTGCCTAGTTCTCCATCATTACCCACCTATAGATAAACACATCACTTGAAAATCAGTTCTCTAGATTATTGGGAAAAATCAGCACAATGGAGGAAAAAAATCAGATTTAACAGAAATGAACACATAACACTCATTAGTAATCCATATTGTAAACACACAGTAGGTATTTGTTACATACCATACTTTTTATTTCTTGTCAGTACTTAAGGATGGATCCCAAGAGCATGCTAGGCAAGTTCTCTACTACTGAACTATTCTCTCAGCCCATCTCAAAAATTATTTTAAGTTAAGTATAATTATGATGTTTAGACTGGTTTCAGACTTACAGCCTTATTGTCTCAGTTTCCCCATTAATAGGATGACAATTTTGTGCCGTCATACTATCTTAAGTTTGAAACTTAATTGCTGATCATATTTTGAAGAGTTTGACAGAAATAGCCCCTTTAAACTTCAAATTGCTTGGTGAGCAAATGTGGTTAAAGTATTTTTTAATAGTTAATATGTTATTTAACCTTCAAAATCGCACTGTGAATCAAAAGGTTTGTTTCACTGAAGAAAGTGGGGCTATTTATAGGCAATTTGCTCCAGGTTATGATCGGTTGGTAGGTATTAGTCTGGATTCTACAAATGACTCTCCACCCACTTCAGTGAAGTGGAACCAATCAGAATCACCTGGGGGCTCTTTCCAACCATAGAATTCCCCTTGCCAGCCACATCCTTCACACTCCATACCATTATCTCTCTACCCACATCCTTCACACTCTATACCATTATCTCCCAACCACATCCCTATGCTCTGTACCATTATCTCCTGTTTAAACTGAAGGAGAAGGATGTTGTATTGGAAAGGATGTATGAGGCAGAGGTCAGCGAGGACCACAGCAAACAGTGCCCCAGGACCAACCGCTGCAGGCATCAACTCACTACACCTATGGTTATTTGCACGAGGCCTCATGAGATCAATGCAGTCCACATTTTAGCAGGGAGTGGGAGAGAGGTGAGGAGCCCCAGCACTAGCTGAGGAACTGTGGAAATGTACGTCTTCTGGTTGGGGGAAGAGACAGTTTTCTTTAATGGTATAACTCCTTACCAGGTTGTTTGTTCTAGTGGATGGACACACATACAGAAATATCTGGAGATCAGAAATTGGAGTTTATGAGCTATCAAATTTAAAAAATAAAAGAAGAAAACAATAAGTTTGTGTAAGAGATTAAGGTAGATTTGAAAGCGGTTAAGGGGAAGAGTTGGAGAGGTAAATATAATTAAAATATACTGTATAAAATTCTCAGATAATTAACTAAAATATTTAAAAATATAGGCTAGCCATATTGGTTTGATTGAGAGACCATGGCTCAAAATAAAAAGGTGGAAGAAAAAGTGAGAAAAATCCCAAAGTCAACCTCAGGCCTCCAAACGTGCATATTCCCTGCCACATTTGAATGTGCACACATGCGAACACATACTGCATACATGTGCATAGGACAAACTGTGTGTTTGCTCTCTCTGTAAGTGGATACTGCACAGGTTGGCTCTCTGGAACCCAGAAGAACAGCAGTGCTGATGCTGTGGTGCAAAGTTATGACCCCAGCCCTGGGAATGTGAGGACAGTGGGTCTCGGGCTCATTGGCTGACCAGCATGAGCAGCTAGTCAGCACATTCCAGGTCAAGTGGGAGAACCAGTCTCCAAAACATAGGCAGGTAGCAGGCACAACCGCACACACCTACAATCCCTTCATTTGGGAGGTGGCAGCAATGGTATTGGGACTTCAAGGGCAACTTCAGCTACATAAAACATTTAATACCAGCCTGGATCTTTGATTCGATTTCATTGGTCAATGTCTCTGTTTTGATGCCAATACCAAGCTGTTTTCATTACTGTAGCTCTGTAATAGAGTTTGAAGTCAGGGATGGTAATGCCTCCTGAAGTTCCTTTATTGTATAGGATTGTTTTGGCTATCCTGGGATTTTGTTTTTCCATATCAAGTTGATTATTGTTCTCTCAAGGTCTGTGAAGAATTTTGTTGGGATTTTGATGGGGATTGTGTTGAATTTATAGATTGCCTTTGGTAGAATTGCCATTTTTACTATGTTGATCTTACCAATCCAATAGCATGGGAGAAACTTCCATTTTCTGGTGTTCTCTTCAACTTCTTTCCTCAAAGCCTTAAAGTTCTTGTCAAATAGATCTTTCACTTCCTTGGTTAGTGTTACCCAAGATACTTTATGCTATTTGTGGCTATCATGAAAAGTGAAGTTTCTCTGATTTCCCTCTCTACTTCTCTATCCTTTGTATATAGGAGGGCTACTGATTTTTTTGAGTTGATCTTGTATCCTGCCACATCACTGAAGGTATTTATCAGCTGTAGTTCTTTGGTAGCGTTTTTGGGGTCACTGATGTACACGATCATATCATCTGCAAATAACGAAAGTTTGACTTCTTCCTTTCCAATTCGAATCCCCATGATCTCCTTGTTGTCTTATGCACTTCAAGCACTATGTTGAAGAGATATGGTGAGAGTGGACAGCCTTGTCTTGTTCCTGATTTTAGTGGAATGGCTTTGAGTTTCTCTCGATTTAATTTGTGTGAGCTGTTGGCTTGTTGTATATTGCTTTTGTTATATTTAGATATGATCCTTTTATCACTAATCTCTCCAAGACCTTTATCATAAAGGGGTGTTGAATTTTGTTAAATGCTTTTTCAGCATCTAATGAAATTATCATATGTTTTTTTTCAGTTTATTTATATGGTGGATTACATTGATAGATTTTTATATGTTGAACCATCCCTGTATCTCTGGGATGAAGCCTACAAACCTATGAACACCTGATTTTTGACAAAGGAGCTAAAATTATACAATGGAAGAAAGAAAGCATCTTCAACAAATGGTACTGGCATAACTGGATGTCAACCTGTAGAAGAATGGAAATAGATCCATATCTATCACCATGCACAAAACTCAAGCCTAAATGGATTAAAGACCTCAATATAAATCCAACCACACTGAACCTGATAGAAAAGAAAGTGGGAAGTAGACTGCAACACATGGGCACAGGAGACCACTTCCTACGTATTACCCCAGTAGCACAGGCAATAAGAGCAACAATGAATAAATGGGACCTCCTGAAACTGAGAAGCTTCTGTAAAGCAAAGGACACTGTCATTAAA